>MU865553.1:0-25359 GCA_033297215.1 Podospora fimiseda | reverse complement strand
CCACCCCAAAAAACATACGTCCATGTCGGCCCGTCGTTCTTGGTGTCCGAGCCATCTTCATTGTCTAGAGATTGTCACCCATCTTTCTTGGTTTCTAGGATTGTATGACGATGGCGATATCTGCGAATTCAGCAGTCAGATAGTCCCTGAGTATCCAGCAATACATATTCGATCGATCCTCTTTTCCAATGTCGTAACACACACTTCAATCAATACAATAGACCCAATTGGCCCAATTGACCCATCATCTTTTTTGAGTCCTGTGATCTGACAATTAGCAGTCAGAGAAGCAATAGCCAAAACCTATCCAGACGACCACACCATTTCCAACTATGGGTGCCCAAGGCACTCCAAGATGTGGTCATTGCATCCGAACACGACACGAAGGTTGCAGGTCATATGGGCGAAGACAAGACGAAAGAACTGATACGGCGCAACTTCTGGTGGCCAGGTCTAGAGGAATCCGTCGAGGGATCGTCAAAGGGTGTTTGTCTTGCCAAAGGAACAAGCATATCAAAGGATGGTTGGTCAGGAAGGTGGCGACATCAGATGGGTCGACAGTGTGACGGAGTTGGGGACTCCGTCAACCATATATATACTGCATCTAGAATATTGAATGTCAGCTTCAATATTCTGGCAATCCTTTTGGAACGTTGGCTTAGTTGTTAATACAGTACACTGGGTCCGCCGTCACAGCTACATCGAAGGGTTTACAGGCAGCAATGGAACTCTCACGGCTTCGGGGTGTGTCAACATCAACAGCAAGACAGCTATTTACTTCCAAAGTCGTCCCGGTTATGGACTACGCCTCTAATGTATGGATGCACGCATGTACGGCCAAGCTCGTGGGACCCATCAACAGGGTTCAGAGAATAGCGGCACAAGCAATAGTAGGGACCTTCGTTACAGTGGCAACATGTGTGGCGGAGGCAGAAGCTCACATTGCGAGTGCACAACATCGGTTTTGGAAACGGGCCATTAAACTATGGGCAAACATACACACCTTCCCACGCACAAACCCATTGCACAAGTACACATCGCGGATGCGACAATTTCAGAAACGATACCGTTCGCCACTCCACCAAGTGGCAGATGCGATCAACGACATCCCAATGAACCAAGTGGAAACCATCAACCCGTTTACATTGGCACCATGGGAACGACGCGTGGAGACCACCATGACTGAGTTGACCGCAACACAGCAGGATCCCGAGTATGGAGTGCGAATCGCCGTAAGCAGCTCATTGCGAAACGGCCTCGTGGGAGTCGGCGGAGCTGCAATGCTGCAGCCATCTATAGACAGCAGCCCAAAGCTTGAGACCTTCTCTTCTACACTTGGTCCGAGCTCGGAGCAGAACCCATACTCTGGGGAACTTGCAGCTGTGGAACGAGCGTTAAGTATGCTACCATTGCTCAGATCTATTTATATCGAGCTATCAATGCGCAATAAAGCAGCCGTTCTCACGCTCCGACAGCCTAGACAGCAGTCTGGGCAACATCAGTGCTGCATATTCTCTACGACACTGTAGTCCCAAACAATCCTCCAGGCTCCAACCCAAGCTTATGTTCAACCTCCCCAACCACAACACCACGATATCCCATTCCCTCAAGGTATCCTCCTTCACACCCTTCAAACTTTCAACGACGCTCCTGCTCAAGTCAAGCTTCACCCTCGAAACCATCATATGCACCGTCGGCCCCGCAATCTCTTCGATCCCAGGTACTAAAACATCCCGACCACCAGTCAGGTATCCAAAGACTACATCAGTAAGCGCGATAAACCGCGACAGGACCACAGCCCAAACAAGTTCAGTCATACTCGCCAACGTGACGCCGTGGGTATTACTGAATCTCTGCAACCTTTGCACTTCATCTACTTCGAACACCGACCTGAGGACCTTGGCTTTACGCTTCTTGGCATCCGCACTGGCCAAGGGCACATCCAAGAAGCAAAGTTGTACTCCTTCAAGTCTTGTTTTCCAGTACTCAAACGCTCCAATAGGACCCGATGGAGGTTGAAGAATAAACGAGACGAAATCACCATATGATGACGACGTATGTTATTTTGCCGTCGTTGCCGAGGGCATCTCATGACCGCCGCCGCTGTCGCCAAGGAGGCCATATTTCTTCACCAAATCCTGAAACACCAGATCAAGAGTAAATCCATCCACTAGCCGTGATGCAAAGACAAACCCGATGTTCTGGCTGCTTGCGCATATAAGTCGGTGCACCTCCTTCCCACTCAAAAAGAGCCGAGACCACTTGACCGTCATGTTCTCCTTCGATACTCAAACGTTGAACATTGACTTTAGGTTTCTTCAATACAGCCTGAAAGAATGGACTGGTCTCACAAGCTGCTAAACTGCGGTTCTCCGCAAAAACTGTCCTTAAAATGCCATGTCTCTTAACAACGGCCGCCCATGCTCTTTCAACTTTGTCCAGATCAACCTGACCTCGTTGAGAGTCAGTTATCTCACATACCGACGACTATGATATGCCTCGGAGGAGCCGCTGATTTGATCTAGCAGAATATCCTGCTGCATTGCCGAACAGGGGTAGACGTCCTCAATCTCAACTGGGTTGGTGATCCCAGTTTGGGCCATGACATCGGCTTGGAGGCGGGCAAACTGAGTATACGAGTTGAGAATAAAACCACTTTTTCACAAGAGAAGCCGACGTTTCCTGCTCATCATGAGACTCAACAGTGACATCAAGTTGAGATATTAGTTTCGGCTGCAAAAGATCCCCAACTTGAACGGAGAGAGTACTTCTTTCGCAAAAGACCAACAAGTTGCATGGCCATGATTGAGTCGCCTCCTAAAGCAATGAAAGAAAGGTTCATCTTTACTCTCTCCAGCAAAACTTGAAGCACATCAGCCATTGCAGCCTGCAGCTGGTTCTGTATTATCGGTCGTGGGCGTGTCATTTCCCGTGGTATTAGCATCATCTGAATCACGACCAAGAATATTTGACTTGTCGAGATCCTCGTCAGTCAACCCTTCAAGCCATTGTGTCAATGAACTCCGGCCAACCTTGTTGGAGATCTTGGTTTGTGGCATTGAAGACAGAGCGACAAACACCCTAGGCACTATGTACTCGGGTACACTCCTCCCAAGGTCCCTGTATATCTGCGAGACCGTCCTGATCAAACCCTGCGGCGAGGTTATATCATCCGGCAATATTGGCTGAAATTGAGAGCCGATATCCTCCCCCTTGCTTTCCATGCTCAACAGCGCCTTGACGAGGAAGTAGTACTGGGCGGAACGGGACAGCAGATGTGTGACGGGTATTCTAGCGTCCTCAGATGGCCAGAGGTGCAGTTTGATGCAACAAAAGCGATTTGCACATTTGTTGCAATTGGGGACAGAGCAACACACACCTAGAGATGACGCGGTTGTGAATGTGGGCGTCCAGCTTGTAGCGGTGCAGAGATTTGAGGATGCGGTTGACATCGTTTGTCAACAGATACTGCAATAAATGAGCAAGTTGATCGCCATGCCCGTGGACATTTTGACAGCCGAGAGGAGCCTCAATAGCTACGGAGTCGACTTGTTGGTGCTCGTTAATCTCAGGAACTGGATTGGAGCATATTTGCAGGCAACAGTCTACATGATGACTTTGAGAGGAGCAAGCAGCATTAAAGAACTGGCCAAGACTGTTGCCAAAGAGTCCCACTTGGTCGATGTTGAGGCGATTTAGGCGGTGGTGAAGGACTCCTCACTCCGGACTCCGGACAACAGAGGACTTGGGACTTGGGTTGGTGTCGAACGCGCAAGCTTTTTTTCCTTTTCTTTTCGGGCAAGTTCCAATTTAAGATTTCCTCCAATGCGGGTTAGGGTTTACCGAGACCAATCTCTTGTTCAGAACTTCAGATTAAGAATACGTGCTGAGCTCAAAATATTATCAGTGTGACTAAATAAATATGTCTATCATTTGCTATCTTGGCCCCGGAGTGCTTGAACTGAAGGGCAGGTATGTGCATGCATGTAAAGTGTCTAAAAATAAAAACTTATTATTCAAAGGCCGACAAATCAATCCATCGGTATGCTCAAATCTCTCAAGCTGCGGATAACCCGGCGGTTGGGATTTATGTCTTGTCTCGGGTCGAGGTTCTTCTGCTCCTCATCTCCATGTTGGCTTTCGGTCTTGATTCCTGAATCTGCCGGTATGCCTAGATCTCTCAAGCTGCGAATAATCCGACGATTGGGATTGAAGACTTGTCTTGGACCGAGGTTCATCTGCTCCTCCTCTCCATCTTGGCTTTCGATCTTGATTCCTGCATTTGCCGGTATGCCTAGATCTCTCAAGCTGCGGATAATCCGACGGTTGGGATTTATGTCTTGTTTCGGACCGACTTTTTTTTTTCCCTTCTCTCCATATTGGCCTTTCGGTCTTGATTCCTGTATCTGCTGGTATACCCAGATCCCTTAAGCTGCGGATCACCCGACGGTTGAGATTTATATCTTGCTTCTGATCGAGCTTCTTCTCCTCCCCCTCCTCTTGTGAATTTCCGATCTCGGCTGCTTGAGCTGCTGGTATGTCCTCGTTAACCACTCCCTTCTCTGAACCATCACTGCCTCCGCCGTCTCCCGTCTTCAGACAGCGTGGAAATCAAGCGGCTCTGCGGTCTCCCCGAAACCAAATCACGGCCTCTTCCCCATCAGTACGATTCGTGAGATCAAGCCACTGCCCGCCATCCAAATGAGATATGAGATAGGTCATTTCGTCATCAACTGGCTCCTTGTTGTTAGCTCGGTTGGTGTAGTCCCAAGTCTCGATATTGACAGCGGCTGCCCTAGTCTCCGAAAGCGAGTCAACTAGGGATATGCGGAGGAATTGGCGAGCTCTTTGGCGATATCGAACATTGTGTCGTGCCCGATAATGACGGAAAGGCGACACTCCGACCTGTTCCTATTTTCTGCAACTCCAGCCATCCAAGCCTTTGCCCATGGTTCAGCGGTTGGCCTGTTCCTGGTTCCGACAGGCTTTGCTCTGACAGCGTTCTCTTGCTTCGCAGGTTTGATCGTGCAATAGCACGGCACAAGTCTTTGGACATTTTGTTAATGTTGTTATCATCTTGCTGAAAATGATGATTAGAGGGGTTTGTGTGTGTAAAAACGGGTGTGCTCGTCTGTCAAGCTGTGTGAGAAGTAAAATGGTGAAATGATGAGTGCTTTCATGGATTAGGAAGGAAAGGCTTGTTTCTTTTGGACTGTTTCTTTGAAAGTATGTGTTTTATATATAACATTATACATTTCCATATATCGATACATAATTATAAATGAAATCATACATCTTTAGATATGATTCATATGAATATGCGTTTTTATATAACATTATACCGTTGCTCGACTTTGAACAAACGTCTATTAATGTATAAGAAATCCTACATCTACTGAATGGCATGTTGGAGTCACTTCTTATGTTTGCCTTGAGCCATCCTTGCTTGCTTTGTGACCTATGCCTTCACATATGGATTGAGCTTGGCCGCATACCTTAAGGAATTGTCAAGGTGGTAAAAAGAATTTCGGACTCATCCAAATATTTATGTGGTTGTCAATCTAGATTTGGAAGTTAAGGCTTTTGAGATAGATATATGGATCATGAGTTGAAACATGAGTCCTCCGTGCCCGGTTGCAAAAGGTTTAGATTCGGCGCAGGAAACAGGTTAACTGTTGTTGCCTCGTTTATTTGGTCAAAAACCGCGTATTTAGAAGTTCATAGACAAAACTTTCCCTCAATACCACATGTATTGTACATAGTTGCATCGATATCCTGAGACTATATCTTTTTTTTTTTTTAAAAAAAAAAAAAAAAAAAAATTCATTTCCCCAAGAAAACTGCTGTTTTATTTGGCCTCGACGTTCCTCACAATGCCTCAGCCCTCTTCCTTCCTCTGAGTTGGTTTTCAAGATCCTGTATTTTGTCTTGGCCCCTCAAGCTAGGAGGAAAGATCAGAGGTTTGGTAAATAGCGGAGTATGAGGTACCTTTCCACCCCTCAGTCCTATTTATGCATCAGCTATTGAAACTCGTCTCGGCCAGGATTTCTCACCTGTTGTGGTAACCTGTGACTTTTCTTCGACCTTGCCATTCACGTATCGTATCAGGAAGAAACCACCGGCCGTCACGAAGAGGCTGATTAGCTCTCCGGCAACTGTAAAAAGAGACATGGCCTGTTAGTGGCAGCTACCCATGAGTTGAAAGTGTTGGTCCCGCACTCACATAGACGGCCAGTGATCCAAGACGACGAATAGCTGGGCTCCCCTTCTTCATTCCGAGGCCAATCGTCTATCGTCAACGCAAACAAGCCTACCATAAATGCAAGAGGTGTCTGCGAGAGGTAATTTTAATCTAGTCAGCGAACCACAAAGTGACAATGAAATTGAGAAAAACATCGGAGACAAAGCACTTACAAAGACGATTGTTACAACAGTGAAGAGCAGGACGTAGTTGTTTAGCTTTCTGGATCGTTTGGCTTCGTTGTTTGCAATCTCTGCCTGATCTCCAGCAAGTTGTGACTCAATCAGTGAACTCTGTGCTTGCTTGACCTGCACAAGCGTGACGACCTGCAGGCATGCAATAGTATTGTTAGCTGCGATTTATGACAATTAGCAATAGGCCGTGTAAACCATACGCTGCTGAGAACCCTCTCCGCATTGTCTTTTAGCCTGCTGACACCTTCGATAAAGTTTTCGATCTGGCAATGCTGAACGATATCACAATCTCCGGAACCTTGAGTACTAGCCCAGGCTTTGCACTTCTCGAGCTGCGTAATGAAAAGCTGCTTGAGAATAAACAGCTCGGCCAGTGTATCCTTCAGCTCATATATAATTTCAACCTCTTGGGTAATGCTGAGAGCATTAGCCTGAGCAACTTGATCCTTCTCTGTTGCGATGTTCCCTTCAATAAATTGGCGAAACCTCTTGTAAAGTGAAACCTCGCTCTCCTCCTACGAATCCTCTCCAAGTTAGACCACTAGACTACGATACCGAAACAGACAGGGAAAATTGACAAACCTGCTTTGCGATCCAACTCTCAAAAATGTCCAGAACGTGATGGCTGACTCCTGCTTGGTCAAACTCGTCGGGGAATCGAAGTGTTTGGACGATTAGTTGGCTGATCAGGATGATAGGGCTTTTCCAAGCGTCTTGTGTCAGGCAACGAGAGATTGTATCTGAAAGAGACTCTTTCGGGAATTTTGACTCGTAACTGGAGTCCCATCTTCTAGGGATGGCGGTGAGGAGGGTTCCTGTGTACATGTAAGAATGGAAAGATACTTATTAGGCAAACGTATTCACGAGTAAACTCACTTTCATCAAGCTTCCAGATCCAGAGTTGGCGAACCACAAGTATCTTAGGGCTCGTATCTTCTTCTGACTCCTTTCCTGTCTGCAATCGGCGAAGTTGTTCAAACCACTTATACATGACCTGATCCGTATCTTTATCCGTGAGGTCCTGTGTGGCCAGGCGCCCATAGTACGATTGGTCCAGAGTTTGAGGAAGTTGCAGTCCATCGGAGCCATCAAAGACTGGGTACGCTTTTTCCAGGAGTTGCAGGTCTACCTGACTGGGTCGTAATTTAACCTCGGGCCTATTCCGCTTCGGGTACAGGTTGGACTCGAAGTCGAGGAATGGGACCTTGTAGGTGAGTATTCAAACGTAAAATCCTTGAATTAGGTATGTAGAACTTACAACGAGAGATATTCTTGAAAACTCAATTTCTGGTTTCCAGTCCACGAACCCCCACTCGTCTCTCTGGGTTTTGGGCTTGTTTCCGCCAACAATGGGCTCACTTTGATACTGGAGGCGGGAAATATCAGCGAGTGAAGCAAGTTGATGGGTGTTATGTGATGAAACAGACGTGTGGAAAGCGAATATATGCATTATTGTTGCTTTCATGTCGGGCGCATCTAGTGTTATCCACAAATCTTGATGTATAGTACTTCTGTTCCTTGTCTCGTGCCGAGTATGTGTTGCACAGAGCTCTAACGACATCCTGTCTCAACTTGTCAGCGATATTGACAGAAAAGGGGGTTCGGCCACCTACATTGACCCAAGTCATCTGGTATAGTGTCATGCACATGTTAACAACTTGCGGTTAGGATATGGGGTCAGTCTGTGAGGAACCTACGTTGGTGTTGGGAAGATTAATCCATCTCCAGGTCTTGTCTCCCTGAATCCTGGTTCCTGAGTCGGCGGCCTTTTTTAAAAACTGCTGTTCAATCTCTGCGAGTTTCTGCTTATTCCCACCAGTAGGATTGTCTTGGTTGCACTTTAGCAGGTCAGAGACTGGCATGGCTTGCGTCCAGATGAATGGATCGATGTCATCATAGAAGCAGAACGTGATATCCGCAGAATGCTCTGCAGAAGCCTCTTGCTCTTTGGAGGAGGGAGTTTTGTTCATCCAACCCGGAGGCCTCTCGTCTTTTTTCTCCCAGATCATACTCTCCAATACAGCCTTCACATCTTTTCGTCCGATGGGCGCAGTGGGTGGCTGACCTTCCGAGTTGAGAGCTGATTTATTTGCCTTCCAAGCCAGTAGCAACTTTATCATCCCTAGATCCGCTTTCTGTGAGGCGAGATGCAGAGGCGTGTTGCCATCCCCATCCTGCACATTGACATCTGCTCCATGAATAAGGAGCAGCCGTGCAGTTCCAACATTCCTGGGCGGCTGGCAACTCTGAACCGCCCTAAGCAGTGATTTGCTCACAGCGTGTCTGGCGATCTCGAGGCTAGGTGTGCCGAGAAATATTCGAATCAACTCAAAATTATCTCTCTCCACAGCACGCATCAGTGCAGTATGCACCACTTCCTCAAGCCGAGCCTTATTGGAAATGTGACGATTGGAATGTGTTAAAAGTTTTTGCACAACAGATTCAGACCGCTCGGCGACAGCCTGGTGCAAAACAGTCGAGCTGATGTTCTCCAGACCCCTGTACCACTTGAATAAGTGGTTGATGCCTTCTTGATCAAGTAAACGAAGTGCGAGACCAAAATGCCGCTCATCTATAGCCACAAAGATGGCTGAGGTCTTGCCGAGATTCTCCCTGGTTGGATCGGATTCAAAGCCGGCTTGGGGGTCCTTGTCCCAATCTTCATCGTCTGAGTTCAAGGCGGAATCTTTGTCGTCCTCAAGCGCGTCCCTATTACTCCCATTGTCCCCTCGCTCGGAACGAGTGTGTCGAAGCCACGGGCTATAGGACTCAACGCTCCTGACCTCAATATCATGGTGCTCGAGATCAGTCACGTCGGAATCACGACTGCTCGTTTCGGATTGCTCATTCGTCCTGTGGTCACGTGTTACAACCTGCACCAGAGGTGGATACAGACTGCAAGGCAGTACGCCAAAGGGTAGCTTGACAGGATAATCGAAGGTTGTGGCAAGCGTCTCAGACAGAGGGTTCACTGTCAACAACAGGTTGTTCTAACAAAGAGCTACTGATAGTAGATTGTAGACAAATGAACTGTATTGCTTGCGTGAGGAATCAGATTCCTCGGGATGGGGAGTGCGCAGCACTCCCCCTACTTATAGGAAGTTATCTACCATACATTTCTAAAGTACCTTTGTACCCTGCTCGCTCTGCTCGCTGGTCTTGGCAGCGAGCACAGCGAGCAGCTTCTGATTGGTTAGATGTCGACATGTGGGTTAGTCAAACGATTGGATGAGACTCGTCCTGCGTCTCGAACCACCCTTGTTATTATGCCTGGGGCGTAACATCACGCTTTTGCTTGAAATACGGTCGTTCCGTGTTGATGTTTGCTCCATCTTTCAGCATGCGCAGCGCGGCTCTGGTTTTGCCCAAATAGCAAGCGCGCCAAAACCGGGTGTCCTTGATTGTTTGTTCATCACCTTGAGGTGGAACTTCTGGGGGTAGAGCGGGTGATGAGGAACCGGACGATTCTCTCGAATCGGAAGGTCCTCTGATGCCCTTTGAGGATTGGAACATCCAGCTGCGTGAGGAAGAATCTCGCATGGTTACTTGGCAATTGGTGAGAGAATACAGTTTCCAGTGGTGATTCAGGCGATGCTTCTACGGAGTATCGAATCTGTTGAAAGACACGGACCTAAACTCGTGGGAATTTTACTTGGGTACTAATAAATACTTGGTTCTGAGCAACTGTCTAATATTGGTTTCACAACATGATGTATGATGAAAGTGGCTTAAAGAGGCCAGCTGGGATTCCAAATTGGGAAAGCATCTCGTCAAGGCAGCAGATCGCGAGATAAAGATGCAAGATAAGAATTTCGATGATGGTCAAATTAAATTCGAATGATTCCAGGTTTTGCAGAACGTGAAATTCTGATGGAACGTACGGCGTCAGTTCCAATTCCGTGTCCCGATGAATAGCATCAAGTGCTGCCGGAGCCCTTGTGCTCAATTCCCGCTTCAAAACCTTCCCATTCTGACTCTTGGGCAATTCTGCCACAAAGACGATGCGATCATGCACCCAATATGTCTCATCCATTCTCTCCTGGACGAAATCATCAATCTCATCCCGAGCTCCTCCTCGTCTTCTCCCTCAACCACATCGCATCCCGAATCCTATGCCGAACTAACCACAAATGCCATTGCCCGCTCGCCAGCCTGATCATCGGGTACCCCCACCACCGCAACGTCAGCCACGGCGGGATGAGTACGCAGAACCCCTTCGATATCACCGGGAATAGCTTGCTTTCCCTTCACCTTGATCAATTCCTTGATCCGATCAAGAATGAAAAGATGCTCTGTGCTAGCTGCTTGGAACATTCAGAAATAAGTATCTCCCTATCCAGCCTATCCAAGTAAAGGTGGTGATTGGAACAGTTCAAGTCCCTACTTGGGGCTATCAGCAGATTACCATGGTCTCCCTGATCACGATGGAGAACCTTGGTTCCCAGTCTTCCCAGCTGGATATGATAACATCCCCGCTGTGACGATACGATGAATTCGACAGAATGGTCATGTCATTTCAGTCGCGAAAATAAAGTCAATTGCAAAGTGAAGAAGAAAGGAAGGAAAATTCCAAAGGCTGGCCTGCAGCCAGGACCTGTTGGAAACACTGCACTCTTCAGGATGTGGACTTCAGATGATTGTGTTTAGAAAGTTGCTTGATTGATTCGCTTGCTTCTCTACTCAAAGAACCTCATACTTATAAGAATGTACATCAGTGACCCAAGACTCTGTGTGATTTGCGCTAACCCAACTGAGTTGGTTGTTCAGCTTCCATTGTTCATTTCTCAGCTCACATTGATCCATCACGGCATGATGGAATCTCGCCACTGTCAACCCTAACCAGATCTTGACTAGGCCTTGTTCAATCTGACAGGTCCTGTCTGGGGAGGTGCATGTGCTGAAACTCCAAGCCTCGCAAAGATCAGGCGGATTTGGAACCATCTCGAATGCCTCAAGCGCAAAGAAGCAAGCCGGCGCCGCATGTTCACACACCAACCACCCCACAAGTACGTCGGTCAAGTGGTGCAGCACCCAATCTCAGACCAAGCAGGGTTGGAAGTCGCTGAACTCGTCAACGGTGTCCATATGGGAGAATTGTATGACTTTATTGCCCAGTCACTCGGTCCTGGGAACATAATCATCATTCAAGCTTCGATCATGGCTTGGTGTGCTCCGAACGAGAAGGAAGTTGAAGCTGAAAGAAAGGAGCGTGCTCGTTGTCAGGAAGAGGATTTGGTGGAGCCTGGATTTCATGGGTTCACTGCGAGAAAAGATGGTGCTTGGGTGGTTTGGAAGAGCGGAGGAAACGTGACCTGCAAGATGTCTTGTGTCACGAGAGAGACTGTGAAGGCTAGGGTGGGAACCATTGCTCCTCCAGAGGCCTATATCTGTGAGGGCAGCGAGGTGATTAAGACTGAGACGTATTTCAAAAATGCGTAGGTAGCCACAAGAAGACTGGCGCTAAGTCCTCCCGTCACAATTGACAATAGCAGAAGAGTCTCTCATGTTGGTGCCCCGACTGGTCCTGCCGAGGCCGAGCTCAACAACGCTCAGGCTGGAGACTGTGGAAGAAGGCTGAAGGAAAGGGAGGAGGAGATGGACGAAGGACAAAGGATCACTGAGATAAAGCTATAAATATGTAGATGTACTGTGCACTGGGAAGAACTCAATGCGCATTGTGTGACGAGACCTTGTCAACTGCAGCAACAAAGGGTTTTCAATTCATTGAGTCAGTATAGAAGCGTGTAGAAGAGGAATGTCATATCCCCATTTTTCTTGTGTGTTAATGGCAGTCAATATCTTCTTTGGGAATATCAAGATCTTTCTACAAAGCTATGCTGAGAATAAATGGCGATAATGGACAGTGTTCTTTATTTGCGGTTATGTGCATACTAAAAAGTGTGAATATATCTTTGATACTGTGACATAAGCCCCCTTTGGTTGTTATCTTCTTTCAATATTGCCTAAATAGGTTAGCGAGTAAGCATGCAACTGACTGTCCTTCTTCTGCCACTATCCCGCTTGGCAAGTCCACCAATCAATGGTAGGAACCGAAAGTGGAGTCAAGCGTTGACGACGGCGGGGGAGATTTGAATTTTGACCGAATTTGTTTGTTGTGGACCGGAGCACCACCTTTGTTCTTTCTCTGTTTGATGCGCCCAGGTTGTTTTGTTCCCTGACACTGGCAACATTCACTTCTGCCAGAAAGAACTGCACAACAAAAGGAACCAAGACAACATAAATCATTCGAGCATGAGCCACTGAGTATCCCATCGGTTGCCATCCTCCTCCATTCTCTTCCGCATCTAACTCCATCTGACTCACCTCACCTCCTTACAAAACACCATCCCACAACCCTCTCACCAGACATCAAACGACACGATGGGTTCAAACCCAAAGACCAACGCAATTGATGCCCTGCGGAACCTTTGTTCCAAAGACCAAATCGTCCTTCTCGATGCAATCGACAAATTACGTGCACAAGGTATCAGCAACTATGTTTCCCTCCCCCAAATCATCGTCTGCGGTGATCAGTCTTCAGGCAAAAGTTCCGTCCTCGAAGCCATCTCAGGAGTTTCCTTTCCCATCAAGAGCAACCTCTGCACTCGTTTCCCTACTGAGCTCATTCTGAGACGTTCAAGTCACACCAGCGCTCGCGTCTCCATCGTCCCTCATGAGTCTCGCTCTGAATCCGAGAGAGAAGCTCTGCGCGGGTTTCGCGCCAAGCTCAATGGATTCGACAAGCTACCCGACATTATTGAGGAAGCAAAGCTCGCCATGGGCATCACGACACACGGGAAGGCCTTCGCCAAGGATATCCTGCGCGTTGAGGTCACCGGCCCTGATCGTCCTGGCCTGACCATGGTCGATCTCCCGGGTCTTATCCACTCCGAGACCAAGAGTCAGTCAGCTTCCGACGTTCAGCTCATTCAGGATGTTGTCGAGGGATACATGAAGCAACAAAGGTGCATTATCCTCGCAGTGGTTTCTGCCAAGAACGACTTTGCCAACCAGATTGTCCTCAAGCTTGCTCGCAAAGCCGATCCCACGGGTAACCGAATTTTGGGTGTCATTACCAAGCCAGACACTCTCACTCCGGGATCTGCCAGTGAGAGCCTCTATCTAGCATTGGCCAGAAACCAGGAGGTTGAGTTTAGGCTTGGCTGGCATGTCGTCCGAAACATGGACTCTGAAAAGGGGTCGTGGACACATTCGCAGCGTGACAAGGAGGAGTCAGACTTCTTCCGCACTGGAATCTGGAGTGAGCTCCCGCCGACATCTCTCGGAGTCGGCCAGTTCCGCACACGCCTTAGCAAGGTCCTGCTCGGACAGATCGTCGCTGAGCTTCCCAGTCTTTTGGAGGAAATCGACCGCAAGTTCAACACCTGCCAAACCCAACTTAATGAGCTGGGTGATCCCCGCGCCAGCGGTTTTGAGCAAAAGCAGTACCTCTTCCAGTTGGCCGAGTCCTATCAAAGCCTCGTGAAAGCTTCCGTGCGAGGCGATTACATCGATTCTTTCTTTCGTCCCCCCAAGACAGAAGTTGGCTACCAGCAACGCATCAGAGCCGTGATCCAGAACATTAACGAAGACTTTGCCGCATCCATGTCTCTTCATGGACACCATTGGGAGGTAACCGATGCGGCATCCCCCCGGAGCAGGGAGGAGATTGCCAACCACAAACCCAAAGGGGTGATGAAGGTTCACCGCGAAGACTTCATCACATATGTCGAGTACCTTCAAAAGCGCACACGCGGACGCGAGCTGCCGGGAACCTTTCATCCTATGCTCGTTGCAGATCTTTTCCTTGAGCAGTCGCAGCGATGGGAGTCGATCACTCGCAGACACGTTGAAAATGTCTGGAATGGCGTCAACCGTTTTCTAGAGCTTGTTATCGAGTACATTGCCGACGAGCCAGCCTATGTTTCGCTCCAACGTGAAGTGTTTAAACCGGCCATGCAACAGGTGTTGGAGGATATGCGATCTAAGACGACCGAGCTCCTGAGGCCACACCAGAACGCACACCCCATTACCTACAACGAGGATTTTCTGGAGGAATTGGAGAAGCTTCGCGTGGAGAGGAGAGAGAAGGAGTTTGCCGAAATCATCAAGAAGTCTGTTGGGATTGAACCCCAAGTTGACCTCAGTGATCCAAAAACCAAGAAGGATTACACCATCTCGACGATACATCTCGCAAGGATGGCCAAAGGTCTTGCCATTGGCACGGGTATGGGCTTGAAGCGTCTGGCAGCTGAGGACACCATGGATTGTTTGCAAGCGTATTACTCGGTGGCTCTTCGTCGGTTTGTCGATGACATTGCAGTCGAGGTCATTGAAGCAAAGCTGGTCAATGTTTTGAACAACATTTTGTCTCCGTCATCAGTTTTCAAGATGTCCACAGACGTTGCCGCGCGTGTCGCTGGAGAACCCGAACAGAGCAGAATGGAGCGTGCTCAACTGACCAGACAGCTCCAAGTGCTTAAGGAGGGCGTGGAGATTTGCAAGCGGTTTATGGGTCTCAGATTGCTGGGGGGTAGGTCGTTTAATCACAGCTATTTGCCTGAAAAGAACGGTTGAACACTGACTGAGTATACTCACTCCAGAGGCTACCGGTAAAGGACTGAAGGGTCTTAGGTCGCGAGAGACTCCTGGTAAGTGAATGTCGCTTGTGTCAAACAGGGGCATACATGGATTAACCGTTGATACGCAGATTTTACTTCGGAGATTTCCTCTGATAAGTACAGCGATGAGGATTACGACGACGAGTATGACGATGAGGAGGTTGAGAAAGAGGAAGAGGTCGTCAAGGCTGCCGCTGACGCGAAGAAGACCGTCGATGCCAAGCAGGTCAAGCCTGCAGTTGATTCCAAGAAGACCGTAGATGCCAAACTGGCTGTCCCTATTGTGTGATTCTGAACGGAAGACAAAGTGGGGAGAAACATGAGAGATTATTTCAGGGTACGGAGCAAGACCGTATAGGCTCTTTTTGTAGGAGGCTGGGAGATCTGACTTGACTGATTGACGGGGTTTTCTTGATTTATTGCTGGTTATTGAACTAAATAAAATGAGAAGGTTCAGGCCTTAATGTGAAGAATGTAGTACTACCTCCTACAGTAACGTTTTTTTTAAACCACAAACCTGTTTTATCCTTTAAATCTTGTTCCCTACATGGTCGAGTTGTTCTGAACAAACATCACGAACTCTTTTATTCCTGTTATAATTGCTAGCGTCAAGAACACAGCTTTAATCCCAACAATAGTGTCTTTTTATCCTGGATCCAAAAGCACAGAAAGCATAGAGGGGAAACAACAGCAGCAAATTCCATGAAGGTTTTCATTTTATTTGGTCGTTTGTTCGGCGGCTTCTGAGAAACATCAGTACAGGCTATTCCTTTTCACAAAGAACGTGAGATTGTGACAGTTTTAGGGGTTTACGCCATTATGAAATAATTCATTTACCTACGAATAAATATAAATAAGATACTTGATGAAGGATTTGTTTGGTATCAGGATCATGATAAAGTATTAATAACCATACTACAGGTCATTTTTGCAGCTGGGGATCGGAATTGTGAAAGGAAATAATTGAGGATCTTCAGTTGATGTTGGACTTCTTTTATTTATTTTTTATTTTCTTTTTTTAGTAAATGTTGAAAGTCTTGTAGATCCCGTTGTTCAAAATGTTCAAGTACCTCAACTAATCCACTAAACAAAGGTACAAACACCATATACGACCCCAAACCGGCCGCAATTAAACAAACCCTTAAACAAGCATTCAGACTCAAAACCCTTGCCTCCATATCCATATCAGCACCAAACCATCCAAGTTTATATTCCATTTCAATAAATTCCGCCGTCTCAAATCCGTCCTAGCCGAGTCTCGCCATCACCGTCGTCTGAAAAAGCAAATGACACCCCGCCAAAAAAGCATAACCCATCACAAAACCCTTAACCAGTTTATACTGTCGTGAACCCTTAATTATGTCCTTAACAAATAGTTTTTTCTTCTTTTTTTCTTCTTCAGAATAATCAAATACCTCGATAAAAAATGCTGGAATCACAAGAGATAGAAAACCGAGATACCAACAAAGTAAAACTCCTAGTCCGTAAAATGAGAAGGATCCTCTTGAAGAGTCCCCAAAGTCGGGCCGCGACATGGTTTTGTATGTTATTGTTTTTGTTGCGTTTAGGTACATTTATCGTATATCGCAAGAAAGAAAGAAAAAGGTTGTGTCAAGTGGATTTGAAATGGAGAAGAGAGAGATGTCGTTGCTTTTATTTTCAGGAAATGACGGACCCAAATCCCACGAATCTCACGATGGTCTGGGCAGCTGAAAGTCTATCGATGCTAAGTGGTTCTCGGCAGGTATCTTCACACACAACCTAAGACCAAATCTAGTATGGTAAAAGGCTTTCCCAAGAAGTTCCAAGAGTTTAAAAATGACTGCCCAACCACCACGTGTTTGACCATCTCTTAAAAGGCTGTGATACAACGTCAAGAATTCCATTACCAAACGAGGTTCTCTACGCAAGCTCCTGGTCCTTATACATGTACATCTACATACAACAAAAACCCCTCATTCCTTCCGTTGCCTCCTCCAGATACGATTGGATGATGAGCACAAACAGCGAGGAATGACTCCCTTGCGGCGTGAATGTTACTGAGGTCTGAGATGGAGAGCTTGCGCTTGTTGGGTTGGTTGACGGGGACACCTGTGTCAATGATGGGGTCTCTTCTAACCACGGTGACGGTTGGCTTCAATAGGGCGCGCTGGCGAAAGATATCTTCAAGTTTGATGACGAGCGCGAGTTTGTTGGTAGGATGGTGCGCAGAGACAAAGAGGTTAAAGCTTGGTAGGGAACCGGGCGGCGACTTGACTTTGCCGAAAAGGCGGGCAAAACCGTTTTTGACCTCGCAGATGGTTGGTCTCAGGCGCGCGCGTTGGGTGAGGAGCTGCTGAGAGGTGATGTGAGGCAGGCTGTGGTGGATGGTGACGATTCGCTCGTTTGGGACGCGGTATTGATCTGTGCCGGCGAGGGGCGTGTCGTGGACTTGGTTGGCGTCGTCGTCGATTTTCACATTTGAAAAATCGTCGACGATGAGGTCAAGCTCGACCTGAATGGTGCAGTCGCTGGTGATGTCCATTTTTGCTGTGAGTTGTGACTGTGTCGCGAGGTGAATTGAAGTGGGTGGTGCAGCGACTTTACAAAAATGGAAGTAAAGGACGAAAAATGCACGAGAATTGAGGTGAAGGACGAAAAAGAGTAGAAGCTGCAGGTGGTGCGGAGAAAAGTGCGGCTGCGGGATGTGCAAATTTCTGCCTGGCAGGTGTCAAAATAAAAGGCCTTCTGTGGCTGCCTTCTCTTCTGTGGAAGTGTGGTCTCACAGAAGGTTTTGGCGGATGCCTAGCAACGGAAAGGAACCACGGAAGGGCCTTTTAAACGGATCATCAAGATTAAGGTACACACGTTTGCCTATCCACGTACTTCGGACTCCTGCAAGGCAAAAATTCATTTTGCTGCCTCTTCTCACCCAAAACATAGAAATACTAGTAATAGGTACGCAACCGTTTTTCTTGACTACCTAATGTGAGCAATGCTCTTCCCCTTCTCGCATTCCTAATTCCATTGGACCATCTCCCATACAAGTGACCACTCCCTCCATCTAACTCGGCTGGAAAATACGAAAATTGACAGTCGCAGTACCACAAGTAATCGTCCCGTGACTCTCCATCCTGTAACCATTCGCAAAGGTAATGGCAGTGTTGTCCTTGACGAGATTAAACAGGCCCTCGAGCTGTCCATGATTGATGGTCATGCTCGTGCCTTCCCAGAGAGCAAACTGGTAGGTGCAGCTTCCGTAGGATCTCAGGACCATGTCCTTGCCGACGGGGCTTGAACAAAGTCAGCCTGCGATGCTTGAGTTGTAGATGTGAAAATTGAAACTTACATGTCTTCAGTATTACCATCAGCGACAGCTTTGCAATCGGAAACATAAGGGGAGCGGCCGGTGGTATCCTTGAGGGCAAAGTGAACGTTGGCAGAGGCACAGTCACGGTTGCCAGAGATGCCGTCGGTAGAGATGCCGTCGGCCTTGACGAGGGCGACAAGGCCTGTGGCAATTGTGAAGAGAATCTGAGAGAGCTTCATGATGTTGATGGTGGGGCTGAGTGTGTGTGTGTTGTGAGAGGATGTAAAGAAGAAGATGGACAGCCATGTCTCTTATAAACCCAGTTTCTACAGCGGAACACACCACCTCAACAATTCCGATCCTCAATAACACGTTTCTATCAACCTGGAAGGTGCCAAATCCCCGTTTGGTTGAGTATACGAAGCAAGGAACCCCACCGATCAAGAATGTGACTTCCTACCACGGGTATTAAATTCGGGCAACCGGGTTTCTCATGATCAAGCCAAAACCATCAGACAGGATTCATCCCATCTGCACACCGCTCAAACTGCCACATCGCCCTTATCTCACATCTCACCAGATATCTTGATCCCGAGCCATGTTAGGTCGACTGTGTCCTTCATCAAATTTGATAACGGGATATCAATACATGTACTTGTTTATAAAAATG
Source organism: Podospora fimiseda (assembly GCA_033297215.1). Taxonomy (NCBI): domain Eukaryota; kingdom Fungi; phylum Ascomycota; class Sordariomycetes; order Sordariales; family Podosporaceae; genus Podospora; species Podospora fimiseda. The sequence goes on along the minus strand of MU865553.1, from coordinate 6,344 downwards.
CCATTTTGAAATAAAACATGCCATTTTAAAACAAAAAATGCGTTTCTGGAGTGGGACACAGTTAACGGAGCCGTACCGCATTTTGATCACAAAATTGTCAATTTCTACTTTAAAGCCTCTCACATTCTAACTACTACCCACCATCTCTCCTCCTCCCATCACCCTCACTCCCGTGCATCAACCCAACAACTCACAAACACTCTCCCCAATCTTCCACTCAGCTATCCTTCCCTCCTCCTCCCCAACCCAATCCTTCTTCTCCCATCTCACATACGGATTATAAATCTCAAAATTAGTGGCCCCCTCAATTCCCTTTTTCGTTCCACATTCAACATCCCCAAACGTCTCAAACTTTTGCCCATTAACCCCATCACCAAAAGTCTTAAACGCAGAGCTGCTCACCAGAACCAACCATAGCTCAGCCATGTGATCCTCGTCAAGACAAAATATATCTCCTGCGCCCAAATGAAACTTGATTGTGCAGGTTCCAGTGGTGTAATTTGAGTATGGATCTTCTGTGCTTAGGAGTCTAGATGAGGAAGTTAGAAAAGGGAAATTGGTGCAAACATCTTGATCCTGAACCACGTTTTGATGAGAAGGTTTTAAGGCCTTTCCGTGGTTCCTTAAACACTTACAGGCCATCACTAAAGAAATTGGTGTAAACGTCCAGACAGTCGCCAAAGATGGGTGAGTGAGGACCCGTGATGTCTGTTTGCCAAGAGACTGAACAGTTGTCGGTGAAGCCGAGCCCAAAGAGGCAGGTAAGGGGGAGAAAGAGAAGATGAAGGATGTGCATTGTGCCAGGTTGTGTAGTGAGGTGATTATCTGTGGATGGTTGGGTGATGGAAAAATTGAAGAAGTTTCGGGGTTTGTTTTTATGGCCGTCGTTTTCATTCTCGGTCGGTCCCGAAGACAGCTTCTCCACATGCTCTTGTGACATGAAAAACAAATTTAACTTTCGCTTACACTGGAAGGAATCGGCCTGGATGGGGAAAGAGCGTCATCATGGCAGAGACGCTCTCAGGATCAGGCGGAAAGGTGATGGTCAAGGGCTTTCTGCGGTGTTCTGGAACATTATTGCCACGCGTTAAAATATCTTGCCGATGCTCTTGCTGTTACAGACCAAGATATTCAGGGTCTTGATAGCTGGTTTGTTGGTTGACGGTCACAGTCACAAGTTCAAGAAAGGCACTTGAAACATGAAAACCACAGATTTTATTGGAATACATCGCGACATTTCCTCCACTTCTAATCACTCTCCCAAAACACCTCGCCCTCCTCCCACTGTCATACGGTTCCCGCTGACGGCATCCAACACAGTGTATTCGGCGACCCGACACAACAACCACCATGCCAAGGACCCTCCACAGCCTACCAGTATAGTAGGGCAGCTGAAGGAGGGTTACGCTATGCAAGAGGAAGTGCCCGATGACCAGTATACTGAAGGATGGTTGGTCAAGAAGGTCGCAGACACGGGACAGATCTGCAGGATGGCCGCAGGAGCCACTGAATCATGATAACTGTTCTCTTTGTAATCGTCGGGGCCGAGGAAGGCCTCCGACGGAGAGCAGGAATGGCCACAGAAGTACGAGGGCTCAGGAGGGACCCGTACGAGTATAAATAGGGCCTTGGTTTTCCTAGTTAGAATGTTGGAAGGACAAGGACCTTGAGGCCATTACAGTTTATTATATTGATTTGAATACAAGCCTATTTCAAGCCCATTATACATGCCCTTGTCACACCCACCCCTGATCCTCAACCATCATCTTTCCTCCCAAAATACCCTCATGTCCATGAAACAGTGTAGTACAGAGTGGGAACAGCACCAGGAACTGTCTTAAACTCAAAACCGGTAACCCCTTTGCCACACATGATTGCACCCCATCCCGCAATCCTCGTGAGGTTGTCGTCGGGGTACGTTTTGCGGCCGTCCTTGAGAAGGTACGCGAGCGGTAATTAATTGTCACGCTGTCGCCTTGGTTTGTGGCTGACATGAACTGGAGAGTGATATGGCAGGTCTGTCTCGTTTGCCACCAGATCTCGCCCGGGACGAGTTCCCTTGTTGTGAGATCAGGGAGTAGGTCTCGCTGCCACGGAAATGTTTAAATAACTTACACAAGGCGATTGAGGAAGTGATGTACTGACAATCCCAATACCAGGAAGAATCGTGCGTGGTGTAGTCAGCCTTGTTACTTACGCTTGACTGGTTGCAGTGATACGAGCGGTATTTTTTTTTAGCTACCACGAACCCGATAAGGCTAAACAGGGCGACAAGACCACTGCTCAAGATGAGAGCCAGGAGCGGTAAAAATGAGGGGACCAGAGTTCATATGATATGGGACTTTTTCACCAAACGGTCCCGAGAGAAGCAATAATTCCCCAGAAAGCTCCCAATGGCATGTTGATTTCCCAACGGCAAGTTGCCATTTACCTAATTACATAACTAACGAATTCCATGAACCCTTTTTTTCTCCCTTGAAGAATCAAATTGGATCGCCCGGGTTTCCAGCAGGATGATCAGTGAAACTAAAGTCCCGCTTGATCTCAAAGTTCACCGCAGCAAGACCGCAGCTGAAATCGCCAAAAGACTCGACCCTCGGATAATCCGCCGGATCAACTCTCCTCGCAGCCAACTCTGTGAGATCCCAAAGCCCTTGAAGTTGACCGTAGTTCACCACGATTGAGTCTCCGGATCCGAGATGAAGATGCAGCCAGCATGTTCTGTGGAATATGTCGTGGGTATCTTCGGGCCAGCGACGGAGGGTTCTGCGAGAAACACACTGGTTAGTTTTACGATGTAATGGAAAGGATAATCAATTAGAGATGGGTAACTTCCATGTCGGAGGACGTCGGTGGCATGGCATCGAACATGTCCCAGCAGTCGACGAGATAAGGTGAGGTGCTGTTGGCAAAGGCAGTGTAGGAAACATCGGCGGAAACGCAGTCTTGGAGGCTGCCTTGGATGGTGGTGTTGGTGGGGGCAAGGTCGCTGTGAATGTTTACGGCATGGTAAATCTCTGCGGCTTTAGCAGTCGCGAGAAGGGTAACCAAGGTGGTCAGGAAAAGGGTGAGAAGATGCATCTTGTAGAGCTTCTCTTGGCGTGGTGAATTGGGAAGCAATTGTTGGATGTGGAAGTTAAAAGATGATCAATGGTTAGAACTTAGGAGGAAGACTCTTTAAGTAGAGGTGGATGGCCAGACTGCAGCGAGAGCGGGGTTCCATTTTGCAACCAATTTTGCACCTTGCTGGCGTCAATCTTCATTGCAACGTACCTACCGAGAGAAGGTGCGGCGGCCGCCTTATCGCCCACTCAGTCATCCCATCTAGAACCTTGGCATTTTCTGTCGTCATTATCATGACACTGATGATGATTAGATAAACGGGCAGATAGCCAATGGCCCTATTGTTTTTCATCAGCCCGTTTGGACTGCCAACTCTGGCCGCTCTTTGTTGATGCGGTTCCCTCGACACAGCACCAACAGAGCTACCTTTGTCTGATATCCCACTAAACCTCAGCGGTATCAAGCTACAGGATCGAATCCACGATGGCTCATCAAACTCTCTGGAATGATCACTATCACCAAAAATGGAAGACTTGTTGCCCTATCTAAACACACAATTCCGTGGGTTTCCCCTGGATTACCAAACCCGGCGGGTTACTCGACAAAGTTTTCTTTCCGAGCGCTGGGGCCTAACACCCGGAACCCTCGGACGACACGATCCAGCAATCAGAAAGTCGACATTTACAATTCGGAAACCCGGTTTATCAATCGCAGCCTCACAATGGGAGCCGTACGCGAGAGCAGCCCCTGGGACCGGCATTTCCAGACATGAAGCCCCGATTAGAGTACCGGTAAATGCAGTAATCGCCGCCATAGAATCAAGATTTCATCGCAATTTCCGTGTTCTTCAGACAGAAACAAACACCCTAAGGGACATGGTCGAGAATCTGACCAATGTAATCAAGGATTTGTCACTCCGACTAGAGCAACAATCAGCCTCGCAGAGGGATTCGGCTGCCGGGACAGAGAAAAAGGAGCCTGTGCGAAAGTCCAGGGATCCAGCAGCACAGTTGAGACACCAAGCGACCGTTCGACGAGCCGCACAGGAGCTAGAAGCTCTCAAGGAGCAGAGATCACAAGAACAGCTCCGTCTTTAACAGTTGGAAGTTGATCTTGACCTAGCTCGGATGCGCGCAAGGTCCGCGACATTGGAGGCTGAGAGATTTATGGAAGATGCCAGACAGGGCAGGCCACCGAACCTCTTTAGCGACATTCCCATTTCGTTTGCAGTCCAGTCACCATTTGCTAGCAACGAGATGAGACACCAAGAGGAAGATACATGGAGCAAACCGCCAGAGATACCAAAAGCTCCTGAGCCCGAGCCCGAGCCCGAGCCTGAGCCGAAACCTAAGCCAGAAGTCGAAACAAGGATACAGACTTCCTTCTTAGCGCTCCGAAAGGCTTTGTTGGACTTCTCGACGAGCTCGTCTCTTCAATTATCAAGTCCATTGTTGCCAGGCGCCGAGTCGGAGGCTTTTTGCGCGCCGGATATTTGGAACAACTTGAGGACTGAACAACGCTCCCATCGTGTGATGGCCAAGATTTTTCAGATTCTATGGAATGATATTCTCCGGCCGGGTCTTCTCAGCTTTGGTCTGGACGGGTTGAGACTAAACCAGGAAGACCGGACCGTGTCTCAGCCAGAAAAACACCTGAGGATCTTGGAGCAGGAGCTGGTAGACCTTGGAGGTAATTACCAGAAACAGAGAAAATGGCAGTAGAAGTGACTTGAGCTAACATGGCACACACAGTCCCAGACTCTGTTCTCCAGCCATGGCGGCGCTCGACGATATCGACGACCGCACGCCTCCGTAACCTCACCCAGTCCCTCGCGCCAACCACATCCACGATATTCACGGCGCTATGCCCCGTCCTCCAATTCGTGTTTGCCCGAAACGCAGAACAAGTGAAAAAATAGATCTCGAGAATGTGCAAAGACGCCCTTAAGCTAAAACTGCTACTGAGGAGTGAGGAGGGTGGATGGAAGGTTGAGATGCCACCGAATGGGGAAGTCAAGCGAGTCGGCGCAAAAAGACCCGAAAAGAGACTAGTCCTCTTTGGAAAATTGACAAGGCAAGCAGACGATAACAACCATACCGTAGTGGGTGGTGGAGAGCGGATGGGGAGCAGTTGCTCAAGACGGAACAAGGGGGAGAGGAGAGTCGATTTTGTTTAGGCCATGGGCAGAGGAGAAGTTGAAGTCTAAACGGGGAAAGAAATCATCATTCAGCAAGGATGATCAGGACAATGACAAGCCACAGGAATCAATCAGACCCAAGCCCCCACCGAAGCCTACAGTTGATGATGTTCCTGACAGCGCTCCTAAACCTCGACAGAGGTCCCCTCAACTCCCAACGAAGAGTTTACCAAAGGTTGCCCGTCAGAAACCAGCAGTGCCGTCAAAAACAGAAGAACCAACCAAACCTCGCGTCTTGACCCTTCCTGAGATTGCCCGAGAGAGAAAAAGATTTGCAGCTCAGAAGAACGCTCAACGCGCCGAGGAAGAAAAACAGAAATCCTCAGAGCTGCCCATTACAGTCTCGACTGAACCTCCTCCATCCGAGATTCCTCTCAATACCGCGGAGGAGCAACCTCTGCTCTTCCCTACAGACGAAACTATGGACAAAACTAAAATAACAAGAAAAAAGTTTTTGTAGAACTATTACTCAATCTCTCTCAACCCCAGCCACAAATCAAACCCGAACCTTTCACCCCACCGCCACCACCAGCACCGTCACAAGACACATTTCGATCTCGAATAGAACTACAAATGGATTTACAAAACGACATCCTTTCTTAAAAACCTTCCAATAAACTGCAATTCAACGTAATAATCCAAAGCGTTGCACCACCAGAACCAAAACCAAAACCCCATACTCAATCAAAGCGAAAACATTTAGATGTCCCAGCAGAAAAAGGAAAAGAAAAAAGAAAACGAAGAAAAAGAATCGACGACCCCTGGGGAATAAAAAAATGGAATAAAGGACAAAATCTAGACGAGAAAGATTCTCAGGACTCAAATGAATCAGAAGAGACGAGGGATTCGGTTATTGAGACTAGGAGTAGGAGTTCTACGCCGGGGATTTTGATGAGTGGAAGTAGGACTGTTGATACTGGGACTGTTGAAGGGGAGGATTTGAGTAGAGAGACTCCGGGGGTTTTGGGGAAGGTTATGAGGTTGTTTGAGGAGTAGTGGGGGGCGCCCCCCCCCGGCGGGGGGGGGGGGGGGGGGGGGGGGGGGTGGGGGGGGTTGGGGGTGGGGGGGGTGGGGGGGGGGGGTT
>MU865552.1:10134-25654 GCA_033297215.1 Podospora fimiseda | reverse complement strand
TTCTCCCACCCATTCCAGTGAAAAGATGAAGAAGAAAACAGAAACCAAAAAAACAGAGGTTGAAAAAATAAAAATATCCAAAAAATATCCAAAATTGCGCCCCCCCCCCCCCCCCCCCCCCCACCCCCCCAAAAAAAAAAAAAAAAAAAAAAAAAAACAACAACATACTACCATCATAGGATGGGTATGTTGCAAGAATCGCCTAACCAGCTGCCTTCTCCCCGAGGAAGCAGAACAGACCCCAGGTCTCGCCAAATTTTGAAAAAAGACCAAACCCCCAAACAACTGAAAATGATGCAATGTTCTCTCATTCCAATGCCAATAACCACCGTAGCCTAAACCGACACAAAATATGTACAACAATTTTTCCCCTTGCGATTCACCTCACCCCTTCTCCACCTGTACCCTCTTTATCGCCTAGCCTGTCCCAATCCTTCCCATAATCGCTTTCCCAAAGTCCATACTATGCAGCAATGACAGCTAGAGTTTCCCATGTATTTAAAACACACCAGAAACAACTAAAGGACAAAGCCATATGAGAGATCAGATGCGAAATGCGGAAAACCCCGCCAAAAAGGGGGTGAGGAGAAATCCGGGCCTAAAAAACAAGTCCTATTCCCCATCTTCCGAGACACCGGGCGCCACCGCGAAAAATCGACCGGTAAAAAATGTAAGAAAAAGCAAAACCAATGAACAAATTCCCTGCCGATGCCGTATAAAAAACAGAGAAAGACGCCTGGCTGTGACAGTAAAGACGCCCGCCAACCCTGATAGTGGGTATCTCGTCAAGGAGATAAATGACGAAAAGAAGATCGGGCTGATTCGAGAAACCCCGATGCCGAGATGAGTTGTTTAAAACGGTGAGCTAATCATAAGGTTGTCGTCAAAGGGGCGAATCCAACCACCTAGTGGTATCCTGATACTCTACAATATTCGAGACATGCTGGTCCGAACTGGTATATGATACTTGAACGAGATCAAAGTCGTGAGATCTCGTCGAGACTGAGATGGACATCTTCAACGCCGTAAAGGTCGGCGTTCTTCTTAGCCCATTGACGTGTCAAGATGGATGCTGGGAGCAGGTTAGATATCGGGACATGAACAAGAAAACTTGGAGATAACATACCCTTCAAGAACTTTTTGCTAGCATACTTCTTGAAGAATGCCTCGTGAACGACAGGGCGAGCAAGATAGTCAACCATGAGGTTGAACACAGGGAGAATCTCCTCCTCAGTGTAGCCGGCATAGTAGGCAATGGTCTCGTCCTATCATACGCAGTTAGTACAAGATTGAATTGCATAGAACACAATGGAGTCAACGTACCCATTCCCCACGATCCAAGATCAACCGAGCAAGGTACATAGCCGCTGCGGCAATATGACTAGGGCGGTATGCCATGAAGCGGTGGTCCAAAAGGCTGATTTCCATAAGATACTTGCCAATGGTGCGCGACTGAATGTCATAGTTGTCGGCCTTCGAAATGCGGCGCAGGAAGTTCATTGGGTTGGGATAGCTGAGATCGTAGTTGAGGGTCTGAAGGACGAAGCGCTCGGCGCTCAGGATCTCAGGCTCGCTGAAGCCGTCGTCGGCGACATGGCGGAAGTTGGCGATGTGCGGAGATAACACCTCCTCATACTTGGAAGCAATGAACATGGCAGTGATGCCGACCAACTGAAGGCGATCAAGCTGAACAACCTTCTCAGACAGGAAACGATCGATGATGTTGACGGCAAGGAACAATGTCTCGGGGAGAAGATGAAAGCGAGTGTGAACCTCGACGAGCCAGTCGATAAGAATGCCGCGCGTCTTCCACTCGAGGTCGTCCTGGTGCGACATGTAGTCAGGGTTGGGAACTGACTTGCACTCAAGGTCGCGCAGGTACTCGAAGATGTCATTGGCATATTCAGCAACCATAAGCGGATCATCAAGATCCTCATCGTCCAGGTTCTTCACACCAGGAGGGTAGATTTGCTCAGCGGGCTCAGCAATAACGGGGGCCGGAGCAGGGGCCAGCGCCGGTGCCTCAATCTTGGGCTTCTTCTCAACGACAGCCTTCTTGCTCTTCTTCTCAGGCACAGGCTCAACCTTGACGCTCTTGCGGGTAGGCTCACCCTCAACTGGACCCTCGTCCTTAATGGGGGCGGTGGCGACTGTGCGAGATCTCTTGGTGCCTACAGCACCTGCGCCCGACTTCTTGTCTGCAACCTTAGAGTTGGTAGGCTTGGCACCTAGTGCAGCCCGGGGAGCGGCAGTCTTCTTCTGAACGCCAGTAGGATGAGCAGCCTTGGAAACCAAGCCGGACTTGCCGGCAGCCTTCTTGCCCTCTGCGAGTTCGCCCTTGGTAACATTGCTCAAATCGCCCAAAGCAGCACGCTTGCGAGTAGGGTTGGCAGCTCCAGTAGTCTTCTTGGACTGGAGCTTGGTGGGCATTGAGAGTTCATCAACCTTAAGTGTCGCAGCCTTGGCCCGAGTGAGACGCGTCGTCACGTCAGCGCTGTTCTCATCGTTCTCGTTCGTCACCGCACGGGTGCTTCTCGTTCGCTGGATAAGATATCAGTAAGTGTGTGTCGAAGAGGGCGACAACCAAGGTCGCTGTGGCTGAAGACTACTTACGACTGGAGGCATTTTGTCCTCTGTGGTCTGTGATATGACAATTGAATGTTGAAGATAGCTAGAAGCAAGGTCAATGTCAGCCATTGTGACGCGTCAAGGTGAAGCAGTGAGAGCTATGAGGAGGGGGAGAAGATAGACCGAAGCGATGTAGCTAGTAGGTTATATATGCATGGATAAAATAACGCGATGAAACAAGGTAGTGATAGAGTAAACAGAGCATGAGGGCTTACCAAAGATGCTACGGTAACTAGACAACCAATAATAGAGGCGTGTCTGGATGATTGATAATTGCCTAGGAAAGGATCGAAAACGCGCAGCTGGTCGAGTGTAATTGCTGTCGATGTGATGTCGGGCCGCTACCGAGGTGAGGCACGCGTTGTCGGTGACTCTCGGCGACGACGAGAAATGATCAGATCGAAATGTTGTCGACGACAGCTTGCCGTTTGTTGATGGCAAGTGGGTGGTGGTCGAGGCGGGTGCTGGGTGGGTGGAGAGTCGGTCGTCGAAATCCGAGAGGAAGGATGTTCAACGTGCAGAAGGAGCTCTCTTGTTTTTAATAAGTATAGGTGGAGGTTGATGGAGTTTGAGGGCTCGCGGTTCAAGGAGCAGGGAGGAGTAAAGACGTGTGTGGGACAGGGAAGTATCAAATCAGACGTGCCGTGCTAGGGATAAGTACCTGGTACTAGCGCGTAATGGTTGACTGAGAATTCGAGGTCCTGCGCGACGCCGTTGCTTTTCCGTGAATAACGCGTTTCTGCTTGGGTGCAAGCGAAAAAAAAAAAACTCGGAAGTAATTGATAGCTGCGGGGATTTATTTCAACAAAGTTCAATTCTGCCAGAATTGGATTTGCGGCTTTCAACAGCAATTTGAAAAAAGTGCAGCACTTAAAGAAAATCGGCAGTCGCGAGGTAGTGGTGACTCGGATCGTGTTTTCAAAAAACCAGCAGGTACATGGAACCAGCAGGGACACGCGATAGAGGAGCGTCCAGCAAGACCCACCTTCCTTGTTGGGCCCCACAGTCAACAGAAGCAACCACAGAGCAACGGCTCTGTGATTGGATGCACCGGTGAGCAACGGCCCCGAGCCCACGAGCAGGGGGGTTACCCGCGTTTTTCGCGCTGATGGTGGGACAGATGTGGCTTTAATGTGAAAATCCACTCAAAGAGACGGGAACTCTGACGTAGCAGCAGCACCAGCCACATAAGCTAAAGCCACACGAGGAGCACGGGGCAGATTGAGAGTTCCGTCCCGAAGCGAAATTTCCAAAATCGTTGAATTGAAGGTGGTCACTGGTGATATCGAGCTCCCCCACCAGGACAACCACAACCACCGTCGTCCTCGGGGCCACTCTCCTCATCAACATCCGGCCCGACGCAGCCAGTCAGCCAAAAATTGGCTGCTCCTTCGCCGCTGCAATCCCCGGGTGGGACTCTCAACAAGCAGAATACCCCTCCATGTCCCGATAGTAATCTTTGATATATCACGACAATGTTGCAACCGCAGCTGCACCTCCGGCCACTGGCCGCCGGGATGACCTCAATATGTCAGCGTGCTCTTCAGGTTTCCGCCATTCGGAGTTATGCGACCAAAGTCCAAAGCGGCTTCAAGCCCTCTGCCGCCGGTAACAGCCCAGGTTCTGTCTCCGCTGCCACGCAGACCGACCTCGAACCAGTACTTATGCGAACATATAAGCCTCGTACGCCCGGTCTTCGTCACTTGAAGCGCCCTATCAACGACCATCTGTGGAAGGGCAGGCCACATCTTCCTCTAACATTCCCCAAGAAAGGTCACGGCAAAGGCGGTAGAAACAACTCGGGCAAAATCACAGTCAGACATCGTGGTGGTGGTGTCAAGCGCAGAATTCGTACTGTTGATTTCCATCGATGGGCTCCAGGCCCCCATCTCGTCGAGCGCATCGAGTACGACCCAGGCCGCAGCGCCCATATTGCGCTACTGACGAGACAGTCGAACGGCCAGAAGAGCTACATCGTGGCGGCCGAGGGCATGAGGGCTGGCGATGTAGTGCAGAGCTACCGCACGGGAATTCCCGCAGACCTTCTCAAGAGCATGGGTGGTGTTGTCGACCCTGGTATTCTGGCAGCCAAGACGGCGTGGAGAGGCAATTGCCTGCCAATGCACATGATTCCGGTCGGAACGACGGTGTTTAACGTTGGCTCGCGCCCAAAGGGCGGTGCCGTGTTCTGCCGCAGCGCTGGAACATACGCAACTATTGTCTCCAAGGAGGAAGAGACGCGAGAGGACGGTACCAAGGTCATGACTGGACAGTATGTCATCGTTCGGTTACAGAGCGGCGAAATCCGCAAGGTCAGCAAGGACGCCTGCGCAACGATTGGCATTGCCAGCAACATGATGCACCAGTACAGACAGCTGGGCAAGGCTGGTAGAAGCCGTCTGCTGAACATCAGACCAACGGTCAGAGGTTTGGCCATGAACGCATGTAAGCAAGAGCAGAACCATTTTTATCCCCTGTTTGGTCACTCACATCTCGACCAGTTGAACATCCCCACGGTGGTGGTCGTGGTAAGTCAAAGGGTAACGTTCACCCGGTCAGTCCCTGGGGCCGGCCGGCCAAGGGTGGTTACAAGACACGCAAGAAGAGCAATATCAACAAATGGGTTGTCACGCCTCGTGTCCGTACCATGGGCAAACGGAAGGACAAGAAGACGGCTTAATGATTATGGTTTTATAGAACATTTACAAATATGTAGATCAACAAAAAGTGTGTATAACTTTTCTGCCATCTCGTCAGCGTTTCAAAATTCAAAGTTTGGAAGATCATGGCCCGATTCCCGCAAACCCGCCCGCAACCCGAACCGCCCTCATTCCACGAGACCACGAGATACAAGATTTCCCGTCGGACTATTGTGCTCGACCCCCAGAGGACCAGTCTAGAAACGTCAGCGGTCGTAAAGGAGTTACTTTGGGTCGTCTACAGAATATTATGAGTCCTGTATGAATCTTTGTCATGGGAATTACACATGACCCATCTTTGGCAGCTCATGCGAGAAAATATGGATAAAGTAAGTTCGAGCTGATTGTGATTGGTGAAGTGCACACGAGGAGGTATTATTCAAATACCAATCTAGACCTGTCTGCCTCGTCAGCTGTGCGGTTTGTCGAGGCTGAGGATGAGATGGGAGGGCATAAAACTGGGGGAGGGGGAACCCACTGGAGACACACGGTGAGACGCCACGGATTGACTGCCGAGCGCCCTGCGACCCCGCCTCCATTTCGATGGATCACTCACCTAGGAATGAACGATGGGATGGGGCTTGCAACTTGCATTTCAGCTCCCCGATCCCGCTTCCATCTCGTCGCTCAAAAAGACACACCTTTGCGTTTCAACCTTTATAAAACATTTGACGGGCGGCCTCTTTTTTTTTTTCTTGAGACTGAGACAGCATTTTGTCATTCCTTGCACACGTACGTATACTTTTACATATCCAACTGCATACGCAAAACAGCAAATTTGTACGTGTTTCATTTTCTACAGGCCCTTTTTCATTTTCCCTTCTGCAAAAGCGATTTGAGCGACGTCGATCCGTCTTGGCTCTTCGACCTGGAACCACTCAGATGCTTGTCGTCTCGGACCCCCTGTGTGGCTGAGCAACAAGAGTCCCTTCTTCATCCTACTCTGCGCAGCGGCAACGGGAGCACCAACTGCTGCCATTTCGGGCTTGGCCTCGCATTTCCCAGGGTCGAGAGCGGCTACTTTCCCAAGCTTGTTACCCAACGGACCCCTAATAATTACCAAGAATCCCGTTCGAAATCAACTGCATTTCTCTCCTCTGTTTTACCAGATTCGGTGTGGAAGGATTCCGCTGTTGGTGGATTACAATTTCCTTCCCCCTTGCCAACGTTTGTTTCGGCCTTGCAGGTTGTGCTTAGAAGGGGAGAAGAAAAAAAAAAAAGAGAGAGAGAGAATAGTATTCTAGCTTGCCTCTGAGAAGGATTCACCAATTGCGATTTGCGAAAGCGGCGTTTCCATAGCGCTGTGGCTTCCTTACGCCGACCCCTGCCCTGCCCAACCCAACGGGGTTACGGAGTATCTACCACGAGTTTATTGTGCTGCTTGCCACTTAGAGCTGCTGCCGCGTTTCGTTCATTCACTCTTTCAAGTCAAGATCCCGCCCATACCTCCTTCTTTTATTTCTCTCTTTTCTCTCTCTTCCTTCTTTTTGAACCTTTTGAGGGTCCTTCCTGATGCTTGACGATTCGATACGCCCTCTTATCGATTCCCGATCCATTTCGCCTGCACCGACGTTTCCTACCCGCACCACCATGGACACACTGGATCTATCTGGTGGTAGCGGCGTTCGAAGGAAGAAATTATCATGGGTTGTGGGATTGTCGTACATTGTCGATTGGGTTATTCTCGCTGCTGTCGGGGCTGTTGGATATGTTCTGGGCCATATTGAGCCGAATAAACGACCATTTTCTCTCGACGACCGCAATATTGCGTATGTTCTTTTTTTTTATTTTTTATTTTTTATATTTTTTTAGTTGTGCCTTCGCACGCAGCCTGGCCAATTGGGACACCGCCCAAGCTGACTTTTACCTCTTTTTGAATGTAGTTTCCCATATACAGATCCCGAAACAGTGCCAGTATGGCTCGCGGTAGTAATCAGTGTAATGTTCCCGATTGTCATTATTGCCATCATCTCGCTCGTTTTCGTCCCCGGCGCAACTGTTCCTCAAGGTACACCAAAGAAGTTAATATGGCAGCGCAAATTGTGGGAGCTACACGCCGGCTGGCTGGGTTTGGCTCTTTCAATCTGCTGCTCTTGGATCATCACCAATGGAATGAAGAACCTCTTTGGAAAGCCGCGCCCAGACTTGCTCGCGCGATGCCAGCCTGATCTTGTAAACGTTGCCGACTACATCATCGGTGGTTTTTTCAGAAACGACACCTCTCGCGCATTTGAGAACGTAGGATTTCTCGTGAGCCCCAAGATCTGCCAGAACAAGAACAGGGCAGTTTTGGATGATGGCTTCAGAAGTTACCCCAGCGGACACTCGAGCTCGGCCTCAGCAGGTATGTTCAACAAGACATTCGCGGAATCAATGTGGTGTCATTGCATTTTACTGACGGGCTTGAAACAAACCAATAGGCCTCGTCTATCTTTCCTTGTTCATTGCGAGCAAATTCGCTATTACGATTCCCACTCTCGCAGCTACAGCCTCCTCGTCGGGCTCAACTGACGCCTCTGGGGCCTTTGCCGCTTTCCCTTCCAGGACTCGCGTCCCAAGCGTAAAAGTCAGCGGCCCGGACTCGTACGAGCTCTCCACCCGGACTCAATCCGGCTTGACAACGACGCCTACTGAATACGCCTTGGGGTCTAAGGGAGTCTCAAAGCAGAACCAAAAGATCTTTGCGGCTCGTCGCCAGGCTGCGTCGCCTCCGCTCTATCTTCTTGCCATTGCTGTGATTCCATTCTTTGCTTCGATATTCATTGCCGGTTCCCGCTGGTGGGATTATAGGCATCACGCCTTTGATATTTTGTTTGGATACGTGATCGGCCTCGTTGGTGCCATCTTTTCCTTCCGTTATTACCACCTGCCTATCTCCCGTGGTGCCGGCTGGGCGTGGGGCCCGAGAAGCCACGACAAGGCCTTCTGGGCTGGCGTGGGTAGCTACAGCTATGCGACAGATCACGTTCGTGGACAGTACAGATCCGGTGATGAGGAGGAGGCTTTGAGCGTCCACGCTCACCAACCGTATGGACAAGGCAGCGGTTTGCAAAACAGACCCGAACCTCCGATTGCTTCGAGAAAGGGGCAAGGAGCGGGGATTGAACTCCGAGATGATCAAGATACTGCGTATTCCGGGGCCTCGACGGGCAGGGAAAACTAGGAGCAACCATCTATTTTGGTAGTTGAAGAAAATGATTAATTTTTTGACACTTTCCAAAGATAGTGGCTGGGATGGCAAATCTTTTGGGGATGAAGAAAGGAAAAAGCTATTTTGAAAGACACAACAATTTCCTTTGCTTCCTAGTTTTGTAAAAAGGAGGCGCTTTGCTCTGCTCCCTTTCTTCTCTTTGATTTTGTTTTCTTTGGGTCGGCTGGGTTTCGTAATTTTTTAACTACTAGTACAACAACTACATGTAAGGCTGGCAGGTGGGAGGTTACCAAGGTTTCGGCTTTTTTCACGTTTTGTTTTTTGACAGGCAAAATTCAAGTCATTTTATGTTTGGTAATGGTAGCTATTTGTATTCCTTTTTTTTTTCGATGGCGTTTGGCGAGGAGCAGGAGCAGGAAGAAGGTCGTTGCAGCTATATATACTTTATGCTATGTAGCAGGCATTATTTATTTTGGCGTATTTTTTGAAGCTGTCCAGGTTCAGTGAGCCGAGTAGAACAAGCTCTCATAAACTTGAAAACGCTATCAGGATAGTGAGGGCCCAATCTCCCTCACTTTGCCTATGTAATGTATTGGTATTCTGTACGAAATATGCAGTCGCTGATAACACTTATGTTTTGTTGTCATAACTTCCACATCAAGAGAGTGAGAAAAGGGACTGACTGATTTGTTCCGTTTCTCCCTTTTTCCCATTCCATACTCATTTATCGAAAGTAGACAGGCTTCTCTCTTTCTCCTCCTCTCCTTAAATCACTCCAGTCTTCACTTTCCACTCTTCCATCTCCATTGAACCCTTTCCACCACCAATATGCCTCAAGAACGCCTGAGAAAATGCAAAACCCCCCCAACCTTTGCATGTTTTTATCCCGAGGAGCTTGCCATCACAAAAAGAAAAACAAAACACCCAGAAAACCCATGTAAAAGAGAAGACAAAACCACTGTCGCTGATAGCAGTCTTACCCTAACCCGCTCCCCTTCCCTCATTTAGATCCATCCAATACCATACAATGCCATGATTTCATTTGTATTCTTTCTTAAACAGATAACCTTACGCCACAGAACCTCCGAGCGTATCGAGAGAAGCTGATGGCCCTCCCCGGTACTCAATCATGGCTGTGTTTTCATTGTCGTCATCCTCTTCTTCGTCTTCCTCCTCCATTTCCAGATCATCCTCGGCATCTTTAAACCCGCTGTCTACCTCCATCTTCCTCAGTCGCTTGCGCATCTCATTGCGCTCCTTGTTTTGCCAGCGCACGAGAGCAGCCGCCGCGTGTACCTTGAATCCGTAGACGCGAGGGATGTAACGTTCTGCGCTCTTGGCCGGTACCAGAGCCGGATAAGCCTGGAACAGGATGTTGTGGAAGGAAGTGCCGAAGAAGGCACCGTCGATCTGGGCGTGTCGGGTGGACTTTGGGTTGTAGACATCCTCGCACCTCGCGCAGTAAAGCTTGACTGGCTTATGATGAGGCACGTCGGAGAGACCCATAGGCAGGAGAGGGTGGGAGTTGCACATGACGCGGGGGCACTTGCCAAAGTCGCCTTTTTTGTACTTTTCGAGCTGTGAGGATATTGGGGTTAGCGAGGAGGAGTCATGGGGATGCTGAAAAGAAAGGAAAAACAAACCATTTTTGCAAGCCCTCTCGTCGTGACGATATACCGGGCGTGCACGAGACCATACAGGCTCCTCGCTGATTTTTCTATGGTCTCTCGCATTTCATCGTCGCAGTCGAGATCGAACACGTCGGTGATGAGGTCGAGAGCATATTGGTAGTATTGAACCTCGGTGTTGAGGCCAGTTAGATTAAACCTATCCGTCAGATAGTCCTCGTCGATCTCGCAAAAGTATTCGTTGCCGCGAGATGATATGAACTAGAGGAAAAGGATAATTGTTAAGTCTGGGTTATCCCATGGAGAGATAAGAGAGGAAAATCATGCATACCCAATCCCTCCAGTAACTGGTGTAGTCGCTATCAGACTCGCTCACATAATCATCCATGGTGGTGTTGTCGTCGTTGTTTTTCGTCGTCCCGTCGCCGGTTTCGTGAAGGGAAATTCGGAAGTCGGGCTTGGTTTGTTTAGACCGCCTTTCTCTGTGAATCAAACCGGGAAAGGAGGTTTGAAAGGGGGAATAGAAAAGTTAATATGAGAGAAAGATGCGCAAATGTTTGTTGGCGACGGGATGGTGGTATGGATGCGGATGGGGTGCTGGCGCAAAACACTGGGCTGGAGAGTGGCTGATATGGATGGGGCTTTGGCCTGGGATTGACGCCTTTTGTGGTGGTGGGCTGGAATTGCCCGCTTTGGTGGGGGGAGGGGCGTCCATGTGTGGCCCCGCTTCCGACCACCATTCCATGGGCCATGGGGGTGGATCAACCTTGACCTTTCTTCCTTCCATCCATTCCGATATTTCTACGGATACCTTTGTGTAACTCTGTACTTCTATTGTATACCTTAAATCAACTTCCCAAACTCTGATTGGGTTCATATTTAGAATTATTGATACCCAAGATATGTGAGTTTTGATTATATGCATAACAGCAACCCTCTTTTATCTAACTGTTTTCGGAAGGCAGAGTCTCAACGACAACTAGACAGTGGAGGAACAGTGGACAACACCAACGCTGTAGACACCGCCAAGTTGGTATGGGTGAAACCCGGATTGTAGTCACAAGGGCGTACCTATTGTGTAAGAAGAGTGACTTCTAGCTCCCTTGTTGACAGGGCTAACAGCGGTTATCTTCGGGGACGGGATCCGCTGGCCTCCCCTTTATCTTTATCTATCAAACTCCCGGTCCCTGATGTTTGGTGTAGATATTTCAGATCCTTTTCATCATTTCTTCTTTTAGATATTTCCATCTATTTCAATTCTCTTTTTTGTTCCATTCTCCCTATCCGGTGATATGTGGAGAACCATCGGACGTCAGAGCGGTCCGGTCTTCCGGATCCCGGCTCCATTCCCCGGTCCGGCGGCCGTGGTCCGGAGATATGTACTCGGCTCTCAATGCTATTTTCATTCCAAATCAAGCGACAACTTCGAAGCTCTGGCAACCTCAGCCAAGCTCCCCGAGGCCAAACCCGTACCGCCAGTCACACCCAGCCAGCGTATCACCGTCAATGACATTCTCGAGAGACGAGCAAAATCAGGACGTTTAGTCGCCCCAACCGCTGCAGCTTGTGATGCTGATATGTTCAAAGCTCCAGTGAGTGTCCCCTTTTATTCACAAACAAACGTAATGATCTCTAACAACTCCCACAGTCGACCAACAAACCCTTTGCCAAAAAATGGGATGACCACCATCTGTCAAAGGAGGCCATCTCCCGCGAGCCATGCAAACTCAAACAAGCCGCACGATTCCTCAAAACCCCCGGAATCATCTCCCTAGGTGGCGGTCTCCCTTGCCCAGAATACTTCCCCTTTTCCTCTCTATCAATGGGGGTCTCCATCCCCCCAAACTTCTCCGAATCCTCACCTACAGAAACCATCACCATTAACAAATACGACGCTTCCCAAGGCAACACGAAAGCAGAATACGACCTCTCCATAGGCCTCAACTACGCACAAGCCCACGGTTCCGCCCAAATGATGCGTTTCGTAACTGAACACACCGAACTCGTCCATTCCCCACCATACGCAGACTGGAAGACCTGCCTAACAGTCGGCAGCACCGGAGCCCTCGAACAAGCCCTCAGACTCCTCTGCCAAAAATCCCGAGGCGACACCATCCTCACCGAAGAATTCTCCTTTAGCACCGCCCTGGAAACTGCCACACCCTTAGGCGTCAAAGTCGTAGGAGTCAAAATGGATTCCGAGGGCATACTCCCTTCAAGCCTAGACAAAATCCTCTCAAACTGGACCAACGCCAGAGGAGGAAGAAGAAAACCCCACGTCTTGTACACCGTCCCCTCGGGGCAAAACCCAACTGGCGCGACTCAATCCATTCAAAGACGTCGAGAAGTCTACGCCATTGCCCAACAACACGATCTCTTCATCATAGAGGATGAACCTTACTATTTCCTTCAACTGCAAGACAAGACTAAACCAACCCCGGAAAATGTCGATCAGTTCTTGGACTCTTTAATCCCCAGTTTACTCAGTCTAGACACAGACGGACGAGTCCTCCGCATGGATTCATTTTCAAAATGCGTCGTCCCTGGTTCTCGACTAGGTTGGATAACCGCTTCTTCCCAAATAGTGGAAAGATTCATCCGTCACGCAGAGGTAGCCAATCAAGGTCCCAGCGGATTTTCCCAATTGATTTTACATAAACTGCTAGACGAGACATGGGGTCACGAGGGTTACCTGAAATGGTTGATGAATTTGAGACTCGAATATACCCAGAGGAGGGATACTTTGTTGGCTGCGTGCGAAAAGTATTTGCCAAAGGAGGTTGCCACTTGGAGTTCGCCCAAGGCAGGCATGTTTGTGAGTTTTTTTGGCTTCCCCCCTTTTTTTCTTCTCCGAAAGAATAGTTTCGACTGACCATAGATTAATAGTTCTGGGTCAACCTAAATCATCAACTACACCCCAACGCTTCAACAAAGAGTATTCTCGACGTCGAAGAAGAAATCTTCAACAGCTGCATCAAAAAGCGTGTACTGGTTGCTCGTGGTTCTTGGTTCCGCGCCGAGCAGGATAAACCGCCGACTGGCTTGTTTCTCCGTGCTACTTTTGCCGCGGCCACTCCAGAGAGCATGACAGAGGCTATCAAACGGTTCGGAGAGGCCGTCAGGGAGAGCTATGGGCTTTAAAAACTATCCTTGAACGATTTTGACCTTGTTTTGGGCATTTTATGATACGTTTAAAAACTTCAAATTTTTGTATAAAGTTAGACAAGTAAATTGGCATCACTATAACCGAAATCAGATCAAACAAAGACAATAAAGATTTGAGAGGCGTGATAACTAACAAAGAAATCAATGCTTCGCTCCAAACCCCCCTAGACACAAACAACGCCCATGATCAACGTACCGCCGAGCGAGAAACAGGAGAGTCATAAATACCAGAGCTACCACCCATATTTCGTAAGTCCCAATCCAATATAAACAAGCATTCATCCGTCCCCAACATATTTATGCCTTTCTCGCCTCCCAAAAAGCGACTTTAACTCCATCTCCAGGCTGCAACACAACCTCGGCCCTGAGCTTGGGCCTCCCTCCATCTACTTCGGTCATCAAGTTATCAACCCTCTCATACCGCTGGAACAGTCTCGTAAGGACGTATGCCATCTCAGTCAGGGCAAACTGCTGTCCGATGCAAATTCTCGGGCCGCCATTGAACGGGATATACTGCCACGGCTTTGGTTGCCAGTGGAACCACCTATCGGGACTAAAGATATCGACATCGGGGAACTGGGGCGAGATGGGAGGGTATAAATCCGGTCGACGCTGCATTACGAGAGTTGAATATGCGATTGGTGTATCCTTCAAGACTTTGACGGGGAGTGATCCGTCTAGACCGCCGCCGCGGGGGAGAGTTGTGTCTTTAAGTGCTAGACGGACGCTGTAACGGGAAAGGGTTAGTAACAAGATGGGAAGCAAAGGGGTAGAAAGGGGTAATTTACTTGAAAGGAACGACTGGGTAAAGACGCAGTGTCTCGTTCATGACGTTTTGGAGGTATTTCATTCCTTTGAGGTCTTCGTAGGTTGGTGCACGGCTTGGGCCAACAACGGAAAGAATTTCGGCGCGGAGTTTTTCGACCGCTTCCGGGTGACGAGCCAGTTCGTAAATTGTCCTATGATGGGATAGTTAGCACACAATGAGCATGGGAACTGGCAGCGAAGGTAGAGTTGCGTACCAGGAAAGAGTACAAGCGGTTGTGTCCCGTCCAGCCAAAAGAACGGCGATGAGCTGATCACGAAGAACCTCGCGGTCACGGGTAAATCCAGCGAGGGCATGAAGAAAGGTGTATCCAGAATCTGACTTGCCCTTGGTGGCTAGTTCTTCGGGGCTGAGGGCAAGAGTCTTCTCGATGTAGTGGTTGATAAAGTTGTTGATAACCTTGAGTCCTTCACGGAAAGTCTTGCGCGAAACAAAGCGGTTGAGTGGACCGGCTCGGGCGATGATACTCTGAACTCGTTGGACCTCTGCAAAGGCCTCTGCAAATTCCTGTCTTGGAGTGCTCAGAGACTTGACATCGTTACCCAGCAAGAAATCGGTAGAGGCGTCGAGAGTGAAACGGAAGAAAAGATCGCTGATGTCGACGGGTCTGCCGTTGCCTGATTCCATGTCGACGAACTGGTTCTCGCCCTCCAAGGCACCACCGTTGGCAATGGCTCGGAAGAGAATCTCCATGTGGTTCTCAAAGGTCTGGAGATCGCTGACACGGTCCTTGATGAACTGGGGACGGATGAGCTGTCTGCTGCCGTGCCAAAGTCCACCGTCCGTGGTGAAGATGCTGTCGCCCAAGAACTCTTTCCACTCATTGTGGAAGGGCTCGCCTTTTCCGTAGTCACCAAACTGAGTGGCAAGGATTGCTTTGATATTCTCAGGGTCAATGGTCAGCACCGTTCGGCGGCCGGCCACGCGGACTTCGGCAGTCTGTAGTCCCTTGGACTGAGAAAAGAGGCCTCTCCAGAACTCGAGATTTTGATAAGCCTTTGAAGCAGTGATTGCCCGATGGATGAAGTCAAGGCCTGGGAGTTTATTGTTAGCCAGTCTGAAGTTGCTTCATGTCCGAAAATGGGAATGGGAATCTCACTAAGAGGCAGAAATGTTCGGAGCTTGGGAGGTCTAGCACCGGGCATCCTCGCCAATGCGATTTCTTCAAATATGGGCACAACAACAAGCCAATAAAACATCCAGCTTACCAGCAGGGCTGGTCCAAGGATGATGATAGACTTGACTGAGACATTATCAACGAGTGTCTCAACCAAACCCATCTTGACAAAAAAAAAAAAAAAGGGGGGGGGGGGGGGCGGAGATGGGAGATACAAGGTAAGGAGGGGAGAGGAGAGGAGAGGAAAGGAGAGCAGAGGCGGAGGAGAGGTCCCAGAACTGGCGGGATTAAGAGATGGGTATTTAT
>MU865552.1:0-10124 GCA_033297215.1 Podospora fimiseda | reverse complement strand
CCTCACTCCACATTACTCATCCCATCCACCACCAACCCCCCCCCCCCCCCCCCCCCCCCCCCCCCCCCCCCCCGCCCGGGGGGGGGGGCGCCCCCCCCCCGGAGATGGGAGATACTAGGTAAGGAGAGGAGAGGAGAGGAGAGGAAAGGAGAGCAGAGGCGGAGGAGAGGTCCCAGAACTGGCGGGATTCAGAGATGGGTCTTTATCCAATTTTGAAGATATTTTTCACAAGAAATGCTTGATAAGTGAGGTTATTAAAACGGGAAAATATAGTGTCAATATGCCAGGATTAATCCCAGGCTGGAGGTGCAAAGCCCGGCTACTATATACGGCCGGGTAGGGGGATAACAGCTGTTGAGTAACCAAGAGCAAATCGGCGGTCCCTAAGGGTACGACCGTATGAGAGAGAACTGTGTTATATGGGGGGAGGAGGAAAATGACTTTGTTGGTCCGAATCCCGTAGGGAAAGACCCTCCAGGTTCTCCCTCGGGCTCCCCTCCCCCCTCTCAGACCTGGTAGCGACGGTAACATGGACGTTTTCCAGGTTGTAACCCTTTCCTCCACTTGACCGTCTGTGACATGTACGGATCCACCCCGAAGGGGAACATGGTGCGCTTGAAGTTCTCGCCTCTGGGAAGGAGTGTGACCTTGATCACCTTGATCCAAGAAAGAAGTGGCTTGGCGGGTATAACGCGGTACAAAGCCGATCGGAACCAAGCCGACCGGCTGGTTCTCCAGCAGAGGCAGGTACAAAGTCATGTACCTGAACAACTCTTTGTCCTTTGTCTTTTTTTGCCCTTGTCACCAAGCAGGCAAGTACCGAGGCAGTCATCCCACAAAACATCAAGACTAAGATGCGGGGAAAGAAAACGTCTTCCCCAGGATTTTTGGGGGCCACCAAGGACTCAAAGTATTGACTGGGGAAAAAGTGGCCTGTTGGTCCTCGTTTGTCTGCAAGGATCTTGTTTCCGACACTTGACGTTTACAACGTTTTTTACGCTGACCTGCCTATCCGTAGCTGGATCAGCCAATGGTTTTACAAACATGTTTTATACAAGACAGTTCAGGCGGTGACGCCTTATACACTCACTCAGCCATGCGATACTTTGTGTGTGTGTATATATGTGTGCTGTGGTGTAATGGTGTGACAAGAGAGGAAAACACGAGGTAATCCTGTGCTTTTCCAAAGGTTGTGCAACGGCAGCGAACAAATTTCGAACATCTAATGGAACATGGAAAAAACCATGCAAAAAATAAAATAAAAAGAACTAAAATTACAAGAATCCCACTTTACGTGCGCTAAAGCCTCACGCTGTGACGCTAAAGCACGTCTCCACGATACGCTAATTTGGAATGTTCCTCCCCCAGAATTTCTTAACTCCACCTCCTTCTTGGAAAAGGGAGTTTCAGTTCTTGGTATAAGTTGGAGATAGACAAATCAACCTCTCAAAAGAGATCATCTGATGTCAGCCATGCATGGGCGGTGATTATTGGAAAATTGCGATGACGAGTACAAACCGCCGTTTTCACATGATATCATCTATTATGGTCCTCCCGGCCTCATTCCCCATCCTTCCTCGGTCACCGACAGCCAACACCAACTTCCCCGCATCTTGAACCCAAGATGAGCAGTAGGACTGGTAGGACGGGCAGAGCTGACACACCAAAGAACTCACTGCCTAGAAGATGTATAATAAACGAAGCAAGCTTGTGACAGAGGAGGGAAACAAATCGAAGATTATAGTGTTAGACAGACTCCTTGGTTGGTATCCCAAAACGCCAAAAGATACTCCATGTACACGTAATAAAAAGTCCAAGAAAATATGATTCCAACGGAACGAGCCCGGAACCTCGGAATCTTCCCGAAAATCCCCCTATCACATAGGATACTCACACTCCCAAGCCTCACCCTGCACGCAAAACTGCATCTGAATCGGGGAAGCCCTCACGCCCCTCTTCACCAACCTTTCCCTAAACTCGTTCAGCCTAGGCGTAGCCTCAATTTGGCTCCTGTTCTGCCCCGTAGCGGGATCGATCCTTCCAGACCACAGCACCTCTCCAGCAGCGCTAGCGCGCGGCCAAACAATCGTATCGAGATTCATGGGATCGATCGTCTCGCTCCATACGGCAAGCTCGCCGCCCAACACGAGCTTGGCTTCCTCCTCTGTCAGACCGGCGGTCGGGTCATGAGAGTAAATCAGCCGCCAGCTCTTGACGGGATTGCACCAGTCGTTGAAGGGGTATCCAGTTTCAAAGGCGAGTCCGTTGTCCCAGCTCAGCCATTGACCCCGGCCGCAGTCAAGATACTATACATCAATTAGTTCCTCTTTTCCTTTTTTTTTAATTTTTTTTTATTCAGACTCAAAAAAACTCACCCAGAAATTATAGTTACTGTCAATAACTTTATGTCCCATCGCCGTGAGCTTCTTGACGCTAGCACCCCCCAACCACGACTGCACCACCGTGTCCTTGCCAATCGTCACGTTCCACTCAAGTGGGATCTCCTCCCAAACGACAGGCGTCAGCTTGGCTTTCCTCACGCGCGAATGTTGGGTATCAATAAATTTCTGCAAAAGCGGCTGCAGCACTTCTGACTTATTGGACCGGATACCCTCGTCCAGCATCGAATCGTTCTTGTTCAGCTCGTCACCTCCTGTATGGAAATACGCCGAGTACGGGTGCAACCGCGGGAACAAATCGTCAAACAGTTTCTCCAAAAAGTCGTCGACAGCTGAATTGTTGAGCTTGAACGCTCCGCAGGGAGGCTGCGCGCACCACCAGTAGTACGGCTGCTCGTTGTAGGCCACGATCAGCTCTGGGTGCGAGAGCGAGACGACGCCAATGTGGCCTGGCATGTCGATCTCAAAGTAAACCTCGACGCCGCGGTGGACGCCGTACTTTTGGATGCGCTCAATGTCGGCCGGGGAGTAAGTCTCGCTGGGATGATGGGCGCCCTTCGATGAGAGCTCGGGAAGCGCCGGGATCACCAAGGGCCAGGACTGCGAGTCGGTGACGTGGATGTGAAGGCGATTGAGCTTGCTCCAGGCCATGGCGTCGATGGTGCGCAAAATATCGTCAACAGGGAAGAAGTGACGTGCCGTGTCGAGCAGAATTCCGCGGTGCGGGAACTTGGGGGCATCCTGGATCGCGACGGGGGCGTAAGGGGTGTACCACGAGGTTCCTGTTGAGTGCTGATAGAAGAGCTGAGTGAAAGTCTCCA
Organism: Podospora fimiseda; assembly: GCA_033297215.1. NCBI lineage: Eukaryota > Fungi > Ascomycota > Sordariomycetes > Sordariales > Podosporaceae > Podospora > Podospora fimiseda. The sequence goes on along the minus strand of MU865552.1, from coordinate 6,904 downwards.
GACCTCGGAGAATGCCGATTGATGAAATCGCTGTCAGCTTGACGTCGCCCGCGGTGCTGATGGTAAGGTTGTAGGACTCGTCAACCTCGTTGTCCAAGGGCTTGAAGGCGCTGGGCTTGTCCTCGGCCTTCTGGATAATCTCGAGAGTCTTCAACCAGTTTTGGCCCTGGTAAACGTCGGGCTCAAATTTGGAATTTGGCTTGTGAAGCACCCAAGGAACGAACTTGCTCTCAAAGATGCCGGAGAGCGCCCTAGACACACCCGCCTGGACGACTTCCTTGCTGCTGAATCCAGATGGCACATATCCATATGTATATGGAAGCTGTTGATTGTTCATTAGTTTCTTAGTGTTCAATTCATCATCGAGACAGCAGCCCTCGTCACTGGAAGAGGGGGAGTAAGGGGAGGAGGAAGACCAGCATACAAATGCACCGTTATAAGTGACTTTGATGTTTTGATTCAGATAAAGTGTGGTGTTTCCCTTGGTGTAACTCTGAGGGGCAGGCCATACTGCGGCGACAGGGTGGAGGGTGGTGAGGAGGAGAAAGAAAGACCAAACAGGAAGCAGGCGAGAAAACATGGTGAGGTCGATCATCTGGCTCGACGAGCTCAGAGAAGGGAAAAGAGGAAAGAGGAAGAAGGAAAAATGGCAAGGTCAAATATTATATATATTCGACAAACAACAAATGGGTAGGTTGTGTTTAATATGGGTCAAGGCAAGGGGAACGGAGATGTGTAAGGGAGCTTGGATGTTTATATAAACGGGTATATTGACACAGCCCCCCGGTGAACAAAAGTCTTGATTGGGGTCTGTCCAGGGGTGCAACTCTGGTTGCTCTCGCGGATGGTTGCACAACCCAGTATTTTTGAGTAAAAATGAGAAAAATCAGATGCGCCTTGCTGGGACGAAGGGTCTCAGTGCATTTTCCAGGTTGTTGCTGAATGCGACCTCATAGCAAATTCCTTTAAAGTCCGATGTTGGGAAATGGAACACCGGAACCATCCAGCCGTTGTAATAACGGCCGGCAACCGTTAAGATGGAACTTGTTTCCCTCTTTTTTTCTCCTTTTTTCTTCTTTTGGTGCGTATGTTGATTGGTATCTTTTTGTTGCGAATGGTCAATCCTGGGATGGCTGGGCTGGGCTGGCTGGCTGGCTGGCTGGCTGGGCGTAGGCGCAACGTTACGTCTGTTACCAGACTAGGTAGGTAGATAGGTGCAATGAACCGGGGAAGATGTGGAAGCCAAGTCTAGTAAATGCTGCCTCGATTGATGGGGGATGTGATGAAGAAGAAGATGATGATGAGAACCCTAAATTCTAGTTCCCTTTTTTCCGTTGATGCAAACCGAAAACGTATGTACGTACGGAATATTATGGATAAGTACGTAGGTTAATGTTTTAGCTCCCTTTCAAAGGAGTAATATTACGACCAAGTTGATACCAGTACTTGTAAGCGAATCCGGGCTTGTTCAGTAAATCTTCAGCGGCGATCTCTGTCCATCATGATTCCGTGGCTATTTTCAGATATTCGAGGCGGTGGCGGAGGAGAGACAATCTCTTTCACTTGTTCCAGAGCTGAGATGAAATCTTGTTACACGACAGGAGCGAGCGACGTCGTCATTGTAAAAGAAGATCTCTGGCAGCAACGCAACCCTGTGCAGAAATCCCGTTCCGACGTTGCATTTGATTAGATGAATGAGGCTCCAAGATAAAACGTCTACACAACACCACCACGACCACGAGCTCTGCAGAGGACCGGAATTGGCGAGTGAGTGCTGAGTGGAAGGGAGCGAGCAGGTGCCAGGTGACGAGGGGGAGATGTGGGGTAACCAATCATCATGAGCTCAATCAAAATGACGACGGGAAAGTTACTGCCGTGTTCCTGCCGTCCCACCCATGATCATCATTGCCGTTTGTTTATGCGCATATTGTTGGGAAATAAATTTCCAAAATGGATTACACATACGCTGAAAAAGAAGGACTAAAAAAGCAGCCGCAAAGTGTTCTGGTGGCTTCCAGGTTCCGCAAATTCCGTTTTGCACTAGCCACAAGTCCACAATTAGTCAAGCCATACAGTCGGAGAGGAAAATGGCCCCACCGGTCCAGCCACCCGGCCAGGCTGTCTTTGATTTGGTCGCGCAAGGTTCGGCTCCACGGTTGAATCATTGAAAACTTCCAACATACTCCCAACCAAGAAGAAACAACCCACATCCTTCTCCCTTAACGAAACGACCCCATCTGCCCTGGACAGTCATATCCACGAAACCGACGATTATTTGCGACAGCGTCCATCTCGTACTTTCCATCGCGCGACCTTTTCGATCGACGCGCACACAAAGAAATCCGACTTGGCGGCGGTCGCGTGAACATTACCTCCTGGCTTGAGCGAAACCGACCTCTTCTTCTTGGGTTTCACCCAAGCTAAAATTCTCATTACCACATCACCGATATTCGCACCACCCTTATCAACCGGTTCTGCCAACCATGTCTGTCGAGATCGCGCTCCATACGCCTTTGGCGGATGCCCTTAACACGGCCATTCAGACAAAGCTCACGGAGTTGGGATGGGCCGCGGGTACCGAAGGCACTGCCATGTCCGAGTATTTTATCCTGATGCTTGCGAATGGCAAGTCACAAGATGAAATCGCCAATGAGATCGCTACGGATTTGCTTGGACTCGGTGCAGAGGACGAGACCCCTCGCGTCTTTGCGAGATGGCTTTTCGAACAAATCAATGCGCTCAACGCAGAGCTGAACTCAGGAGCCCCACAACCTACCGGTGGCGACGACAATGCCATGGATGCCATGAGGGACGAGTCGATGGAGCCGTCTTTTGATATGGGCATCGACACAGAGTCAACCTCACTGAATGCGTATGTTTGCTCTTTCCATCCTTCTGGTTCCAGATTTACTAACAGAACCAGTCCCACTGGTCCCAAGGCGATGAGGAACGGGAACGGTGCCATTCGGGGCGGCCGCGAGAAGCGCATGATGGGTCAGATCAACCGTGCTCTTGATCGAACAACAGGACCAGATGTTCTTCACCGAACCCGTGGTCAGTCTGGAATCGGCAGAGGCCCGCCCAACGGTCCCAGAATGGGTGTAGGCCGACAACCTCGACCAGGCAATGTTCGGGCGAACAACATCGCTGCTGGGCTGGCAAACATGGGCGGAATTCCCGGTCCTGGCTCCGCCAACGGAAGTCCCATGAACGGAATGCCTCCAATGAACCCAATGGGTGCTCCAATGAACGGCCCTGGCTATATGCAACCAGATATCTACACAATCATGGAGCAACAAAACCGCATGCTCCAGCAGATGCAGCAACAACTCATGATGCAACAACAGCAGACTCAAAATGGACACGGTCGTGGCAAATCGCTATTTGATCGCGCCAGCAGGCCCAATCAATTTCGCCGCGGCGGCGGGTACCAGCAGCACAATGGTCACGGAGCCCAACAGCAGTCACCAGAAGCTGCCCAAGGCGATGGAGCCGCTCAGGGTGAAGACGTTGAGATGGGAGGTAACAAGCGCGAAGCGCCCAATCCCGAGGAGACTATCTGCAAGTGGAATCTTCGCTGCCAAAACAAGGACTGCAAATTTGCGCACCAATCCCCTGCGGCACCCCACGGCACCACGATCGATGTTAAGGACGTCTGCACCTATGGGGCGGCTTGCAAGAACTGGAAATGTGTTGCCCGACATCCATCACCAGCTGCCAAGATGGCTCACCAAGGCGAGCAGGATTGCAAGTTTTTCCCCAACTGCACCAACCCACACTGCACATTCAGACACCCTACCATGCCCGCCTGTCGCAACGGCGGTGAGTGCAAGGTGCCCAACTGCAAATTCACTCACGTCAAGACGGCATGCAAATTTAGGCCTTGCACGAACCGGGCCTGCCCCTTCATGCACGAAGAAGGTCAACGTGGCACTTTCCACGACAAGGTGTGGACAGCAGATGGGTCCAAGGAGCACGTGAGCGAGAGAAAGTTTGTTGACGAGAATGCTGGAGAGGAGGAGACTGTGCTTCCCGGGTCAGGGTCGGAGGAGCATCACATGGAAGCAGCTGCTTCGCCAGAATTTGTGCTTTAGAAGGGGCTTAAGCGTGAGGAATCTGGGTTCAAGGTTGTTGATTTTGGGAGGGCGCTATGAGGGAAACAAGCATGGATGAGGAATACCCAAAAATGTTGATGAGAAGCCGGTATTTGAAGGGAACGGCTAATTCTTAAATTTCTTTTTCTTGGTAAATATTGTATTATATCAAAACAGGGGCGTTACTGGAAAGCATGGATATTTGGGGGGAACAGTAAATTTTTTTTTTTTTTTTTTTTTTGGCTTCTTCCTCTTTGGGAATCATGACAGGAAGGAGGGAGCGTTTTACTAGTAGATGTGGTCTTAGACCTTAGCGACAGACAACAGCAGGAATCAAGTTAATAATACTGCTGGTGAGCAGTTGCTGCAAGGTTGTTTTTGAATTCAATGCGTGATGATGATCTTGACAAGTGTATTTTATTGGTCGCTGGTGCTGAGTGGGTGTGTTTCTGCATGATTGTAATTTACCGAACAAGCACGCCACTTTTTGGGAATCTCGTAACTAAGGCACCCCTCCAAAACACAACTGCAGAGCAGCGAGCCATTGACAGATCAAACCGGCCCCTGCGATGCGAGATGCGGTCATTAGAGCGCTTCTAAACATGTATGCCACCAGTCCACGGTGTCTCGCGCGGACCAGGTGCATTCGAACCACCACCGCATTCAAGGCGCTCTCAACAGCAGCAGTAGCAGCCCGTCCCCGTCCCCGACCTCAACATCGAACCCAACCACGATCCTCGAATTATGGTATTCTGATTTCGAGATCTTACTCACAAATCAACAACAATTCGCCCCGATCGGTTGCCGTCCTCGGAGGTGGCCTGACGGGCCTGACGACAGCCTGGTACCTCGCACGGTTCCTGCCGCAAGCCAAGATCGCAATCTACGAAGCAAGTGACCGTCTGGCCGGCTGGATCGATTCTGAAACGGTGCCCGTCAAGACGATAGACGGGGAAGAGGGTACCGTGAACTTTCAGCGAGGCGCCCGCGTCCTTCAGACCCTCCACAAAGCCAAAGGGAAGGCCCTGCCGAGATATGAAGATCTAGTCTTCTATGAACTGGTCGCCAAGCTCGGTCTGGCTGACAAGCTGCAATTCTCAAAAGAAGGGGAGCTCGCAGATAGATACATATACTACCCAGACCATCTAGTTCGACTTCCTGGTGCTGCGGCTGATGGGGGCTTATTGAACAAGCTCGGGTGGGCTCTGGACGTAGCGGGGCAGATCATTCAAGAACCTCTCTACAAGGGATTAATTCCCTCCGTAGCCAACTTGATGTATCAGACTTGGAAGTACCCTTCAGAGTATCTGCATCTCCTTTGCGGTAATGCTGATATATCGGTCGGGCACTACTGGGCCGCACGGTTTGGCCGTCCGGACCTCGTCGATAACGTCTTATCGGCCATGATGCATGGTATCTACGGCGGAGACGTGTGGAAGCTCAGTATGGCCAGCAGCCCTCTAGTTCATAGTCTGAATCCCGGGTTTGGGAAGAACCAACTTCCCATCACAGACACCGCGATACGCCTCGAGGACCTAGATTTGATGATAGATATTCTCAAAGGCAACCAAGACGTCTTTGACGTCGCCACTGCCGCTCTCAAGGTCAAGGCTAATATGATGTGGTTACCAGACGGTCTGACAACTCTGACCGACAGACTAATCCATGAACTCAAGAAGAACCCCAACGTCACCATCAAAACAGGCGAACCTGTCACGGCAATTCGCTACCACGAACCGACCAACAGCGTAGCCATCACCACCCCAAGCCAGAAAAGACCCATCTCGTATCACAAAGTCGTCTCCACGCTTTTTGCCAAAACCCTCGCCAAGCTCTGTGAATATCAATTGCCCTCTCTCGAAAAATCCACCGCCACCACCATTCAGGTTGTCAATCTGTGGTATCCAAGTCCCAGACTAAACCACCCCTACAGCGGCTTCGGCTACCTTATCCCGCAGACAGTCAGCTACAAGGAGAACCCAGAATGTCTCCTCGGCGTGCTGTTTGACTCGGACCGAGAGTTTGTGCCTGACCCGAGTAACCCCGGCACATTTTTCAACCGCGGTTCCGATACCGTCCACGGAACCAAGCTCACCGTCATGATGGGCGGCCACTACTGGGACGAACTCCCAGAGGAATTCCTCCCAGATGCCAAAACCGCCGCGGAACAGGCCAAAAAGGCTGTTGCGAGACACCTAGGTTGGCCTGATGCTTTGGCGGAGCACGCAGTGGCGAGCACCAAACTGTGCAGAGAATGTATCCCTCAGCATATGGTTGGCCATATCAAACGGATGAAAGCCGCAGATGGAGAGCTGGAGTGGGCGTTCAAGGGCAAGCTGGCCGTCGTGGGCGGGTCGTATCAGACACCGGGGGTGTTGTCTAGCCTGCGCGGGGCGAGGGACATTGCTGCGCAGATATCAGGCGTCGAGGCTGAAGTCTCACGCTTCTGTGCGAATCAGAGGACGGCATATGCTGCGGCCTCAGGCGCGACATACAAGGACACGAAGATACAGACGCCCAGCGTGGGGGATACCGGACTGGGCAGGATCGGGAAGTTGACTTTTGCAGCATTTCCAAAAATCAATCTTCCGTTAAGGTACGGAAGCGGTGCGTCCGTGGATAAGGACGGGAATATTGTGACTGAAGTAGTGCCATTGAACTTGTTGAAGCCATTGAGAGAAACGAGGAAGAATAATGAGAGGATGTGAGAGACTGAAGAAAGAGAGAGAGAGAGAGAGAGAGAGAGAGAGAGAGAGAGAGAGAGAGAGAGAGAGAGAGAGAGAGAGAGAGAGAGAGAGAGAGAGAGAGAG
>MU865551.1:0-25671 GCA_033297215.1 Podospora fimiseda | reverse complement strand
AACTGGACATACGAACTGCAGATCTAGACTCCTGCCTTGATTAACTGGTATCTATGATGCCGGTTCAACCAGAGGGCTTACATGTCCTCACCTGTCATTGGCAGCTCCGGAATGTTCCCCGTAAAGGTGGGGCCATACGGAGATGTGGGGCCGTGACCCGGAACTTGGGGCTGCTGGCCTCTTCCAAATTATTTCCAGGTGCTGGGCTCTCTCTCTCTTTCTCTCTTTCTTTCTTCAATACCAAACCATAGGTAGCGACTTTATTTGAAAAGTCCTTTTTTACGAACCAAATCTCTCTCACTCTCTCTCTCTCACTCTCTCTCTCTCTCTCTCCTGCATCGTCAACATAAGAGACAAAATCTACCTCACAAAGCGGCGTGCAGTCTATAAGTTAAGAAAATGAGCGACTCGCATTGGAGCCCGTCTCGCTGCTGAAAGAGCTGAAGGTGGTGATATTGATGCCAACGAAGCTGTAAGTATCGTACCTATGATTCCAGAGTAAAATTTCACGTCCTAATTAAAAATCGTTTCTTTCAGCCAACCGAGAGCCGCGATCCCTCCCCTGCTCCCGCCACTCTGACTGCGGAAGATTATGCTAGCCTGGTCCAGAAAGTGCAGTATCTCGCGGGCGGGCTTGCGCAAGCTGCTCGGTCCCTGGAAGAATCTAAAGCGGCGGGCATCAAACAAATCGAGTCGCTCCAAAAAAGATCACATCGCTGAACCGGGATGTCGCTTTCCTCAAGACCAAGAACAAGTCACTTAAGAACCGGGCTGAGGCTCACAAAAAGGAGAATCGGGAACTGAGGGAGGAAATAGAAAAGATGAAGGTCCTTTTTGCTGAGAAACAGTAGTTGGTTGTTGTTGTTGCTGTTGTTGTTTTATTTATAGTTGGTGAATTTTCTCATTCTGTTAGTATACCAATGATAATTTCTTTGCCGAAGAACATAAAGCGGCCCTTGATGTTTCAAACTACCTCATTGATTGACATTGAGCGTTGAAGCAATCAAGCAGAAAGTACTTCAAACCTTAGATATGTAAGAACCCAGGCATTCCTGATCCTGTTAAGCCTTGCCTGGCGATCCTGTCTCATCACCTGACGTCGGTTCATGAAGCAGGCGTCAAGATCTGCCTGGCGCATATTCCTGTCTTCATCGTCATCCTGACCCTGACCCTGATCTTCATCCTTCGCCTTGCCAGTACCGTGACGCCCACTCTGGGTTTGACCCGATCCTGGGTCTGATTCTGACCATTACCATGACTCTTACTCTCATTGCCCTCACCCTGCTGCTTTTCCGGTTTCGACTTCAACTCCATAATCATATCCTATGGATATCTCTTTGTGGCCGTAGTAGGATCAACAGATAAAGCATCATGCCAAGGGATAGATGGAAAGCAAATGAATTCAGACAATCCCATCCCAAAGTGTTCGCTTTTCTGTAAAGGAACTCCCAATTCTCTCACAATGGATTGCAGGATACTGGGCGAGCCGTACACGGATCGGTGTTGCAAGAAGTCGATCGAGAAATGGAAGGCTAACTATTACTCAGACATATATGATACGAGAACGAGGAAAATAAATTTTGGTGAAGAAGGATGTCATTACATACTGGGGATAAGTATCTGGTGACACTGCATTTGGGTCAGATTTGTTTGCGTGATGTCAAACTTATAAAACTCTATCGTCAATGACCAGACCATGGTGACTTCTGCCATGAATTTCACCTGACTATGGTCCATTTTAAGCGGTAACATCCGTCATATACCTAATGAATGGGTGGTGTCTCTTGATAACGACTAGGTATACATTAGGGCGGTCAGTCATTGTCCTAATGGCTCTGTTTCTGTGTTCCGCCATTAGGTTTATTTATACAATTCTTGTCACCTTGCTTTTTTCACGAGAAACCGCCCAAAATTATCAATTACTCACTTGTTTTTCATTATCGCCCATTAAAGCGTCCCGACATAGATCTCGATTCAAGATGACTGGCCGTTATTGTGTGGAGGTTCAAGAACGAAAAGATAGTCGTGTAGAAATTAACTATGGTATATGTTTACTGTCATAGAAGGAAAGATAACACTATTTACTGGATTTTTCCGTTATATATACTCGTCTACGTTTGATATCTCTACAGATTGACCAGCAATGGAGCTTGTGAACCAGGAAGTTCATCAAGAATTGACTCGCCCTGCCAACGTTGACGTAGAGCTGTGGGCCGTCACTCCTTCCTCGTTGATGTCTTTATTTACCTTCCACGCGTACATTCCTAAACTTCCTGCACATTCTCCCCAATAATTTCGTCGTCCTGCAAAATTTGCAGAGGGAGCTTGGGCCCGTACTTTCAAAACCCCAGGTATAAAAACCCCACCTCTTCCCTTCCTCTCTGGGGCTTGGTGGCTGTCCAGTTCCTTTACGATGCATCACCGTTTTCAACATTGTTTGTTCGCCAGTATACTCACACTCTTTCCTTCTTCTTTCGTTTTTCAACCCCGACAACAAGCAGCACTCCGCCGCCACCAATTCTTTCTCTGTCGAGGAAACGTCTATCCCCTACCGCTCGTTCTTTTTTAGATAAAGATTTATTCAAAATACCGCATCGGCCCCGACCAGTCTTTTCCCTCCGCATCGCCCGCGCCTGCTCCTCACTCCAGCCGCGACCATTTTCCCCCCTCCGCGCCGCCCTCGTTTTGCTTTCGCCCCGGCCTAGGCCTTTGTGTTTTTTTTTCGTGTCGGGATGGTTCGCCCATCCAAGTCGCAGCGTGCCTTTTTTCTTAATTTGTACGCGGCAAGCCACTTTGCGAGGTAGATCTTGTCTTTCATTTTGGTGATGCAGGAGAGAGATAAATTGGTTGGTAAAAAAGGGCTTTTCAAATGCAGTCGCTATGGTTTCGTCTTGGAGAAAAAGAGAGGGAAATCACCTGGAAATAATTTGAAAGAGGCCAGCATGCATGTGACATGGCTTGCTCGGGGCGACAGCGTCATCGGGGACGGGCTCATTGGTGCCAATCTAATCGAAAGCAAAGTACCTCCTTTACCATAAGTCGTAAGCAGTTATATACAAACCAATCAGACGGTTGCTGACCGCGACCGTCCGCGAGGCACCCGCGGTCTGAATCACGGCGAGTCTCACTGGTATCCCCTCTGCCAAGGAGACCACACAACTACTTTTCCAAACTTTGTAACATGTTGAAAAAAAGAAACATCCCCAATAACTGCTTGGCTACGTTGGAGTTCGTTTAGTTGTGGTCTTGGGCTAGTCTGGCTGATTCGTTTCTGTGGGCTCATCGTGTATGTCGGGATTTGGTTTCTGTATCGTGGTTCTTTGCCGTCAGTCCATTTCTCTTTTTTTCCCAGTCCTCTTTGTTTTGCAGGAGTTATCTCGTCGCTGACACTTCATTTTCTTTCATCCAATCAAGAAAAATCTCGGTAAATACGTGTTTTATTCCCAACCCCTAAACTATGGTATCTTTCAACGATTTCTAAGCCTTTCTCTTCCCAGTCATCCCACCCGATTCCTCGAACCCCGACATCTCCGACACTCCCCTCCTCAAACCTCCGTCACACAAACCAAGAAAAGAAAACCACCTGAAATAAGATCCAAGTGGACCAACTGCCACACCCCTCAATCAATCACCTTAGTATATCGATAAGGCTTAGCAGTAAAGCTCCCAACCTTCCATCCCACAGCCCGCTTATACTGAACACATCCATCCCCCCCCTTGCACTCAAGACTATTATACTTTGTCTTTCCACTATCCGCCCACGACAAAAAAAGCGTGACATGACCCGCAGCTCCTCCAGTACCTGTTCCCAAAGTCCCAACAAAATCACCAGGCTTCAACTGACTCCAAGAAATAGCCCTTGCGATAGAAGGCAGACTAACAGTATTATACCCAGGAGCAGAAGCATGCAACGCCATCGACACAAAACCAGAACAATCGGTACGATAGTTTCTTCCGTGGGGATCAGGATAAGTCCTGCTCATGGAATAAGGAACATGACGATTAACCCAGTATTTTCCGCGGGAGATGATTTCTGAGCGCTTGATTTTGCCTTTGTAGGAAGAAGTCCCACCGCCGCCGCTGGAGCTGTCGCAGGCTTTGACTACCATGTCGTTGGAGCCGGTGCGGACGTAATAGTCGGAGACGTAGCAGCCATCGGTGGTTTTATCCCAGAGGGTGTTTCCGTTGATGCTTTCGCCGCGGGTTTGACAGGTTAGTTTGACGTCGGTGTTCTTCTTGTAGGTCTTGACGACGGCGTAGGAGGTGGAGGAGCCTTTGCGGCAGTTGACTGTGTCGCCTGTTATGGGGTAAGCGGAGATGAGGGGGAGGCTGGCTGCCAGGGTGAGAAGGAGGGTGGTGAGTTGCATTTTGATGTCAAGACTGAGAGTGTTTGCTTTGATGCTGAGAGTGGAAGTTGTTCCTGTTGATGGTGAGTTGGATGAAAGATTGTTGGGTTTCCATGCCTTATATCTGTTTGAATACGAAGATACGAGTCCGATGGCCTCGACATCAGATGTTAAACCCTTGTAAAGTCAGACATTTTGAGCCGCATGCTCATGATCTGAGAATAGATCTCTCTAGGCGTTCTCAGGAACATCATTGCTTTGTTGGCGGCTTCATTTTCCAACAATCACAAACGGAAAAGCAGTTTGTGCGCCTTGTGCGGAACGAACATGGGTCTGCCTGAAAACTCAATTTTAAGAGTTGATTGTCTTAGTGAATGTGTCGTGAACAGTCAAGCCGACTCCGGACTCACGGTGCCGAAAGCGGATGTGACATCCATGTTGTGGTCAAACGCGGGGTAAGACGGAAGAACGTTGACGCTCTTCAAGGCTGCGCCTCAAACTCACGCTTACAGCCTTATGAGGCTATTCCATTTTCGGATTACACCACATGAGCTAATCAAAGGCCTATTCCTTCCAGGCATAAGAGGTGAGAATTTTCTGCCCGGTGTTTGCTTTGCTGATTTGTGCATGGCAGCCTGAAACTTCTAAAATTGCAATACAAATACCAAATGTATAATTTTGCTTGATTCAATTAAGTGCAGATGGGAAAACCAGCACCAAAATCTGTGTGCACAAAGGGGTGCGGAACAGGCATGTTACAACCTGCACCAGAGGTGGGTACAGACTGCAAGGCAGTACGTCAAAGGGTAGCTTGACAGGATAATCGAAGGTTGTGGCACACGTCTCAGACAAGGGGTTCACTGTCAACAACAGGTTGTTCTAACAAAGAGCTACTACTGAGAGTAGATTGTAGATAAATGAACTGTATATTGCTTGCGTGCTGAATCAGATTCCTCGGGATGGGGAGTGCTCAGCACTCCCCCTACTTATAGGAAGTTATCTACCATACATTTCTGAAGTACCTTTGTACCTTGCTCAGTGTGCTCAGTGGTTTTGCCACTGATCAGACTGAGCACTTCCTGGTTGGTCGTACGGGGACTTGCGGGTCTTCTCATCCCTGGCCCAATGATTGGATGAGGTGTCTCGGCACCTCGGGAACCACCCAGTGGTCCCTGCACGGAAGTATTACGCTTGGGACGTAACAAGGCAACTAAAATTTTGTATCAATAGCCGCTAACTTTGGAATGGCGGGTGCCGGGTGATGATGCGCAATGATGTGCAAGATCATTGTTGGCAAATCAAACAGATAAACCCCTCGGCATTCTCGACCTTGTCTAATATCCGGAGTCGGCCCCACCTCGCCGAAGCACCCCACATTTATCGATCACTCTAGCTTCCTGTCCCGCAATATCTGCTCCCGCGCTCAAAAAAAAATCCAGCATCTTCAAAGGGAAAGGATGGTTTTTGGTTTTTTAGCTTCACTTTCTCGAACGCGTGCATTTGCTTGAGATAGAGTCCAAAACAATTCATTCAAACTATATACTTCCTCTCCAAAAAAACCAACTGCAAAGTAAAACCCCACCTGGGGGAATTCTTTTTCAAACCTGTTTCCTCTTTCCTCTATCCGGTTCTACGCCATCCAACTCCAAAAATGCTGCTCCGTTTCCATCAAATCATCTGCTCAGCATGTTCAATATCTCCCCTCCTCCCCAACTGCGCAAACCGCCAACTTCAATTCGTGCTGCCGCTATAATCCTTGAAATGATATTTTCCATCAACCATACTTGGTATAATCTTCACCAACTCTGTCCCTAAGCCCACAGTAAATCTAGTTGGAGGGGAGGTTTTGTCAGTTGCACCCGGGCTACTATCGGTTTTCTATTAAGTGAAAATGTAACATACTGCACAGCTATTGCAGAACTTTTGCTTGACTTCCAAAGGGTCGCAGAGTTCCGGCACTGCCCTGCCTTCCTGGGAATTGCAAAGTTCCGGCGCTTTGCAACGATACTGGCCCTTTTTGCCTATGCACTGGCAAAATACGGATGGAGGTTTCCTGTTTCCGGTCGACACGATGACTGTTTTTTTGTTTCTGTAAATTGACTTTGTCTTTTTTATGAAGGTTTTTGAGGTAATGATCCACATGATGGAAACCACTACAATCGAAGGCAGAAAATCTCAATTTATAGGAAAGTATCCAGAGAAGCAGCCTGACCCAAATCAGCACCATCACCTCTCTGAAAAGTTGTTGCTGAAGTGTTGTTATTTGCTGTACAGTCGACCTTTTCATGATCCATTTGCGTTGTTCTATGGTACGGAAAATGATCCGAACAAATTTCAATCAGCAGTTGAAGACACAACTCAGTTTCTTGCCAGCAAGTCAACGTTTTCAAGCCAGCATGCTTTGAATGACCTTCAAATTTGTCACATGGTTTTCCAGCTGTTGCGCAGCCATCATCTCAGGTGTACAACTCGACACATTGCTTCCTCGGTCATGGGGTTTGTTTTGTTCATCCAATGCTGATCACGTGGCACGCACTCGCGACGTCAATGCCAACGAATGAAATGGTACTCGGATGAAGATCAAGAACAAAGACTTCGCATTTCAGGCAAAGTTCTCCCCAACCGGAGAAGAATCGCCTTATTGGCGTCTGATCCAATGAAACCATAATACTGATAAAAGAAACAGGGGAATATTAACCTTGTTAAATAGTTGGCTGACTGAATCAAAAGCAGAGATCAGGCTGACTTCTTCTGGTGCAAAGTCCCACCAGCCGAGCCAGCCCAATGTGCAATGCGCGTACGAAGCATCTCCGCGAGAGTATGATGAGTCTTATACTCATTTCTTTCCACCGAAACAATACCCCAACTGTCCCTCCTCAGAGACACAAATACTCTTCGATCCTGGCACGACTGAATCTTTGGCGTCCAACCTGTCGTTGGCAGTCTTTTGATGGGGTGTATTAAAACTGGGCGCAAGATAGTAAAGTACCTCGTGAAATATATCAACGCTGGTATGACGAAGAAAGGGACGAAGGAAAGATGGCCACCTACAAAAGTGTCAAAAACATGCTTAGATCGTTGCTGGTCTAGAAGCCAGATACTCTGGTAACTAAAAGATCAAGTGGCAACTTATGAAGAAGTGGCTTGGGATGAACGCGAGTCTCAAATACAGACCTGGCGTACTCATATCAAACTAATAGGTTATTGGTCGACAAATGCAAAACCACGTTACCGTCATCTCTTATTTCATGACCAATTGGTTTTTGATAAAAGCAATATACTTTCCTGTTTTATCGCTTGAAATATATGGGATAGACAAGACACTCTTACCACTCGTTATCCCAAACTCTAATTTTCTGTAAAACATCGAGATAATGGATAATCACGTATGAATTTGGATTGGCAAAGTTTTCTCGACGCGTTTTAGATCCATCATTGACAGTCATCAAGATGCCTCAAATCATCGGCAGTTTTGTTCATAATTCCAGCAGAATTATTGAATGTATTTCGAGTTTACTTGCCTTAGGCTTTATCCCGACCGATATTTAACTTTCAAACAAACACCAGACAAAGGAGCAAGTACAGTCGGGAGACTCCAGCGACCGTTTTGGTGTTACTTCCCTAATCAATGCACCCAATCCCTCATCCACAAAACTGGCTCTTCCATAATTTTAGACCTCCTTGCTCAAAAACCCCCTGTGCAATCTTGTGTTCCCTCACGAGCACACCTGGTAGTGGTTTTACGATGCTACTCAATCGCTCGTACGTACATACTACGTGATTGTCTCGCTCTTGACTCTTGATTCTCGTACAAATTTTTGCTAACGAGCCACTCGCTTGGCTTCAGGCTACCAATTTCGATCGCTTCGGCCATCTTATCAACGAACTCTCTTCGAACAAAAATGGTGCGGCTTGTAGCCTTCCCCCCTCCGCTGCGTTTGATCAGGTGGAGCGCCAACTCATTCTGCTCGACAAGATAAAGGACAACTGGCACGCCGAGTTTATGCAAATTGGTGGCCTTTTCGCCAAAGCCGAATTTCTTGAGGATTACCAGGAAATTCGTTCACAGCGCGAAAAGTTGGAAAGGAAGATCAAGGCTGCGATTCCACCTTGTAGACGCCTGTTTGAGGAGTTTAATTCGTTCTGGGTCAGAAAAATCAGTGAGGAAGACGTATGGTTTTCCTGTCAGGCGTTGAGATGGTCACTCGCTAATTGATTACTGTGTCTTTCAGTTTATTCAACGCGTGCAAGAGATTGATCTGGCCAGTCTCATGAATCCTTGACCGTGCGAGTGGATTTAGTTTCACTGGCCTTCGTGTCGGGGACGGAGGATCACGTCAAAGTGGGAGGCTTCGTATCATCTGGGTCCCAGAGGTCAGGACAGTAAGTGCTACCCTGGGACGACGAACTTATTTTGGGGTTTGAGAGAGAAACCCCGCCCACATGACTACCAAAAACGCGAAAAGATATTGGTACTGACTCCAGACCATGTTCACACTCCAGAGATTGAACACCACAATCCAAAACCACCGAAATTAACCAAAACGGAAAATGTCAGTCACTGTTCCTGCAGGTGATGGCCAACTTCAGCTACGTAGGAGGGCATCGGCAAGGCAGTTAATTAGTTATATACGACGAGAATTGAAGATCTGTAACTTAGTGGTATCAAACATTGGCTCTTGAATGATTTGTCATTTGTGCAGTTTCATTCTTTTCCAAACAACATTGAGGTTAAGGGCATTTCTGATCCTGGCAGATCCACCACTTTATGCACCGCCCGCGCTGCTTGAACAAATGCAGAGATAACCGGAATATCCATGCCCTCATGACCAACTCTAAAAGTTTAAGCTCGGACCAAATTCAATCACTGAAACTATCTAGCATGTCTTTGATTTCAGATGATTCTTGCTTCAACACCTGCCTTCGGCTAGCTCGGCAAACCGAGGCATCAAACTGAACCATCACAGTTGTCATCCCATCTCTCTCCCGATGCAGCAGCTCAACGCTCACTCAAGCTCCGAGGTGCTGCACCAGTACTTTGTCCTTTCCACATCTTGCTCTCTGCTCTTTTTTTCAGCATCCCCCCGCACTGGCTTCTCGATCGTCTTGAGCTTCCTGCTTCCTCCTGCTTCACGAAGCATCATCATGTATCAATTCCAGCAATCCAATGGTTGGCCACAGCCTCCGCAACTTTATTTTCCCGTCAGTTCTTTCTGTCCCTTTTTTCTGTCCTCCACGTCACATTGCGGCAGAATGGATCTTTGAAATCTCTGGCGGAAACAGCTTTATTTTGCGCAGGCTCTACTGTGGAGTGTTTTTCCTGGTTTGATGCTAACAGTATTATTTCCATCCTGAATCAACTGCCTTCCGAGGCTGAGGCTCGAGCTCTCTCCTTCATCACAGGTGTGAGTTGCTTCATAAGTGCTCTCGTCGTCACCAATGATTGAAATTCCACCAAGATCATTGCGCTTTTCTTCGAGCTCTTGTCAATGTCAAGCAGTCGTTCTTGGTTCTTTTCTGCTGACTGCTGTGGATTCGGATTCCCTTCTCTCCCGCCTTAACGCAACTAGTTCTGTGGTTGGCCACGAGAATCAAGCTCATGGCTTCCGGTGGGATGCAAGATAATTTTGGAACGGTTGAGGAGCGCTGGATTGCAACTGAAGCTGGCTTTCGTCAACGTCTTTTACGGCTGAGCGCGGTTCTGCAGGCGCAGTTAGCTGGCACCGGCAATATGGTAAGCGATTCTCGCTTATACATTCTCTCCCCGATCATCAATCTCACATGATATGATTTTACAGGTCGGTTGGTCTTGAAACTCTTGATGCTGCGCTGGGGAAGCAGTTGATCTGCAACATGGTTATTTCCAGTTTGAGCATACTTGAACCTCTCACTCAAAGAAAAAGATTTCAATTACGTGCGCGTTCCTTTTCATGATAGTCCGCTATCTAAATTTGTCATGTTTTTTTGTTTGATCGATAATTCTTTGAGTCCTTGATCAAAATCTCAAATTCCTCAATTTCTTTATTTGATGCACTAGAGTCGGTCATTTCAACCTCATTCTATATTCTTTCTTTCAGTCTGAGCCATGTTGACAATTATGATCTACGCTGGCTCTATGGTGTAGATAAAACCGAAATCAAATTCTCAAAGAATCTTTCTGAGAAAATTGGGAAGCAATAAGCACAACCCCATAACCTTTTCCTTTTTTACCATTCTTGGCAAACTATGAGTAAACCCTAACCCAGAATCATCCTGTCAACTTAACCCTCGGATCTCGACAGTTAATTGGAAAGAATAGATAGATGCAATAAACACGAATACTGAGCTTTAAAATCATATCGTCAAACTTCCCAACATATTTTGTCCCTTCTGTATCAGCGTTGCTACCAGTGGCCGACACCTGCTAAATTGCCAGGTCAGTTGTCAGTCACTTCTGTGGGAAAAGTCCACCTATTTATGGTATGCCCACTGCAAGCATCTTCAATTGTTGAAGTCTCCAGTTTCTGCCTACCCTTTGCACCTGCGTGGAGACTTGATCATATCTGAACCAAACTATAACAACTAAAACGTGGGACTCGGAGGCTGAGAATATTCATCCTCCTCCTCATCGTTCTCCCAAAAGAAGATATGTCTTCCAGCAACCTTATTACCAAGAAGAATGGCCAGCCTCAAGATGAAACACGGTTCCCCGCCTCCGACTGCGTCAGCATTCCGGGGTACAGAGACGGCAAGCCCACTGTGAGTGGAGCCTCGAAGCCAACCGTACCAGCCACGAGCGACATCCGCATCCACAAGGCCAACCACCCCTCCCGCAACTTATGACTTCTTTCTTATCTACAGTACCATGACTAAATACACCCACCTCCACCCAAAACTACTACAACAAATACCATAATGCCAATATTTCCAGAGGGAGCCTACCTACGTCGTCTCAACATACTCTACCCGTCGATTAATATTCAGATCCCAACCATGGAAGATGAGGGAAAGTTCACCCGACATCAATTTTTCATTCCTTGAGAAGAAACTAAACAACCAAACAACTGACATAGGCTCTTCAACAGAAGACTTTCGGTGATATCGCATCCCCAACGGCGCGCTGCTACCACCTCAACTGCCAGGTCAACCATCACGCCAATACAGGGCAAACGAGAAATTTGCCCATCGCCGCGCACCGGAACCGAGCCAAGCACGAGCGACTTTCGTGCCAGGCTCTTAAACAGCGATGACCAATCCCACCAAGCACGCTACCCCTGGCAAGTATGACAATGGTCGCCGAAAGTCAAGACGTATTCCTCACTACCGTGATCGCAGACATTGAGAAAGCTGCTAAGGATGGGAAAATCACCGATAAGGAGCTGCTAGCCACGATTGCGAAGCTCAAGACTGAGATCACTGCTCTCAAGGAAACTTTCTTCTCCAGCAAAAGGATAAGAAAACAAACTACATGTGGAAAAGCAAAGTTCTGCAACTAGAGCGTGTTTCCCGCCAACTTCCAAGGAGCTGATAATTTCACACCGAACTAACTGCGAGACTTCTCCCGATCTCCACCCATCATTATCGACGACTAGGATGATGATAAGACACACAGGATTCGCCTTCCCGGCTCACACAATTGGATCTTTTTTTTTTATTTCAGTCCTTCAGCCAGTTATATCACAGAAGTAGACCGAAGATGACCTGTAGATACAAGCCAGCACAAATAACCCAGAAGCTGCGTGCCGACACCCGATCGACAAGGAAAAAAGAGATCAAGTCTCTTAATGGGACAAGTTCAAGATATTCAACACAAATGGTCGTCTACAGATGGAAGACCACGCAGTCGCATAAGAGGGCTCAGCCGAAACCCATTAAAAAAGGCAGCGGGACAGAGAATATTGGCAGCAAAGTCCTTTGTAGATCATACAGTTATCATCACATCATTAAATTTAAAGATGTGAAAACCAGGTTAATTAAATTCGAATTCCTCAGGATGGGGTTTACCACAGATACCAACACTACATCCCAGCTTGACGCAAATGTGGCACGCGAATGTTGTACGAGTCTGGCGCGGTTGGGCCAGGTCCGGTGCGAGTGAGTCGTTTCCTATTGAGGAGTAGATAAAATTAAAAAGATATATTCTCAAAAAAAAAAGTTTAAATATTTTATTAGCTGGCTTGCCAATTTCCGTTTCCTCCTCATACCTATTCCAAACCCTCAACAACATCACAAGCCCCGACAACCCTTTTCCACAATCCAGCACTCTCCTCATCCTCCGTCCCCATCAACGTTCCCTTATTTCCAATAATAATCACAGCATCTTTTCCCCTAGTCAACGCAACATTCATTCTCCTCGCATCTTTGAGAAAACCAATCTCCCTACTCTCATTACATCTAACAGTAACAAAAACAACCACATCCGCTTCCCTTCCCTGAAACCCATCAATACTCGACACTTCAATCACCAACGAACCTCCTGATACCGCAGACAACATCTTTTTCATCATCTCGACCTGTTTCGCATACGGAGTCAAAACAGCCACACTCAACACCTTTTTTTCATCTTCCGTACTCTCATCACCAACAGCAGCCAACTTTTTACAAACCCTCAAACACAAATCCGCTTGCCCTACATTACATTTCGACTTCCCCCCAACCTCCTCCCTAACCCCACACTCCAAAAAGATCATCCTCTTCTTAACTGCCAAAACCTTTCCCACAGCTCCGCCCCCCTTCCCCTCCACCCCATTCTTCAACTTTCCCTCATAAAACTCCCCCGATATGAAACGGCCAATATCATCACACATTCTATACTGCGTATCCAACATTCTCTTCTCCATTCCCCCTTTCCCTGTGAAACCCCTTTCAAACAACGAAACATCCCCTCCCACCGCCCCACAATTCTTACCCACCGTCGGCCTCAACTGCACATGATCCCCCACCAAAACAGCCCTCTGACATCCCTTAACCAACGGAACCAAACTAGCTCCTTCAGTTTGTTGAGATGCTTCATCAATAATAACAATCTCAAACAATTCTCCCCTCAATAACCCAAGACTTGATCCAATACAAGTTGAAAACACTATTCGCGATGATTTGACTCTCTTTTTAGCGGCGTTCCAAGCAGATCGATTGGAATGAATATCAGATCCCTTGAGCATTGCATCAACTGTGTATTTGCGGAGAGCCGAGGAGACTTTTTTGACTTCAGTAGATACACGCAGAGGTTCGATGGGATTTGATGAATGAGAGAGGTATCGAGATAATACGTTATCAACTGCATTGTGAGTTGGCGCCGTAACTAGGATTCTCGAGTCAGGAAAGTTAGATTGAAGAGACAAAATGATGGAGATGATGGTTTGGGTTTTGCCGGTTCCTGGAGGTCCCCAGAGATAAAGTATTGGTGCTTTTAAGCTGGTTCGGACTGCATCAGCTTGAGAAGGATTGAGAGACGATGAGAATATTGGTGTGAGCTTCTGGCTTGTAGTAGAGGAGGGGATGCCGGTTTGAAGACCGAGTATCTGCTGTGAGATTTGACAACACTCCACTGGATTCGTGGCAAACTCCCGAACAGCATCAAACATGGTTTTCGTCGTGGTATAAGGCCCGCAATAAGTCAACCGCCATTGCGTCCGGGAGTAAAACGGAGGCAACGGATGAAAACACTGGAATCGACCAAAACCTTGTTCCGAGTGTATAACCAAAGCATCAATCGATGCCGGTTTAGCCAATGGTGAGTTAACTGGAATCGACGCGGCAGTCAACCTCACATGCGCGGCATTCTCCAACTTGCTGCTCTCCGAATCGATTCGAAAAACAACTTCCACAACTCCATACCCGTCGCGAGCATCTTCCAAAAGCTTAAGCTGCAACAAGTCTCTGCGAGGCCTGTTTTCCTTGGCTTGCTCTGACGCCTCATCAACATGTTCAAGCGCAATAGCAATGACGTTGCGCACGAAATGCTGAATCAGAGCTGGTCTGCCGACTAACAGACGAGCGCTTTCTGTCTCCAGACACTCAAGCAGAATATCCATGGCTATCTCTGGCTGTCGAACCGTCAAGGAGACCAGCTCAACCAGGTCGAGGAATTGATTGAGTGTCAAACCTCTCACACGAGCCAGATAAGACTTGAGCGGCGCAACAACCAGCTCTCGAGTGGTATTAGCTGACAAGATGAACCCGCACAAAACCTCAAAGGCGTATACTTCCAGCGTCGTCGCTAAATCCTCTGAGGCTTCGTCCGTCACCTCAATAGGAGCCATTCTACCAAAGCAAATCGCAAGAACTGGTGCATGGTGTAGAAATTCCATCATGGTCCGCAGTGTCTCAGCTGGTCCAAGTCTTGTCTCCCTGTTAGGATCTCTGCTGCTAACAGCTGCCAGCAAATAATCATAGCACTTCAACAGGAGCGGAGTTTGATCATGCTCACGCAGCCATGAAAACAACTGCAGCAGTTTATCCGACGACCTTAGTTCCCTCAGCACAGTCAAGTTCCCTCGGCAGATAATCTCAGCAATGAAGCCTTCCTCTGCACTCCAGTCCACATCTTTGATGGTTGGGATAACATACTCCTCTGCCTCCTCATCAAATAACGGCAACACAGTATCCGAATCAATATGATCCAGCCACAAATCCAAATTTCGCATGGATTTGACATCTCTGTTGCTGATAACATAAATCTCAGCGGCGGAGACTCCATTCCGGTTCACACGGCCAACATGTCTTTGCAAGTTTCTGCTAAACTTGTCAACCGCGATGCTCGCCCGAAAGTCAAAGTTTGTTCCGTCATCAAGTGTTGCCTGTCGCTGTTTCCGCCGATCGCGCACAGTTCCGGCAGCGCGGTATGAGCTATCATCAGACGGGCCCCGGTTGATAAATATCCACGTGTTTGCACGCTGACCTTCAAAAAGCTGAAAGGTCCTCTCGTCACAATAGAGTCGGTACGTGATTTTTGTTGGTAAGGTCATTCGACTTTGAGTTTCGGTCCCTTGAGTATGAGGAAACGCAAATAGACGAACAGAATCATCAACAACGCAGTCCTGAGAAGGTTCAATCTTTCGTGGAATGTAAATGGCGATTGTGAGCCGCTCGTCAACCTTTAGTATGATGAGCTTTCGGTGGAAAGTCTCCATGGATTTGCTGGCAACGTCGAGAAAGGTCGCCATACGGTCTCTGGAGTAAGAGTCAAAGATACATTTCCAATGAAAGCCGTGATGCTTGAGGTGAAATCGTCTTGCTGCATCTTCCTCAATGAGATTTGAATAAGAGACAGCGTTCATGACGAGCGGGGGGATCTTGACCGAAGGGGGGATTTGCTGGAGGACCCAGGCCTTTTCTTCCGCCGTTAGAACATTAAAGTCAAAATAATCAAGAAAGTCTTCAAGGCGCGCGTCATTTTCCTGACACCAACGCTGAGTCATACATATAAGCTCAAACTCGGACATTGCGACGTCGTCTCGTTTCAACAGCAGCCGCACCGCATCAAAGTCATGACCATCCAAAACATCGGTCGATGCTTGTCGTTTATTCTTGAAGATTAAATCTTTGGCTGCATCGTGCAAGTAATCGAGAATAAATGGCGGGGATTCTGGTGGTGGCAGTGGCGCCTTTTCCAGTTTCTGGGGAATCTTGATTCGATTGCCATCAACACACTGCGAGAACAATCTGTTGAGCTCCTGGCATTCCGGAGCCATGGGTCCCCGGGCTCTGGCCCAGTCAAGGTAAAGATTCTTGACACGACCGAGCGATGCATTTGTGTAACGAGCAAAGTATTCTAGTCGGTCTTGATCGGTTATGGGGGTGAATCGAAGGGGTTCTTTCACGCCAGGATACTGCGCGGGTTGTGATATAGTCGAAGGGATGACGTCTTTGTCCCAGCATACGAAAACTAAAACGACATTAGCACAAAATCTTCAACCCCAGGATCAGACGAGAAACCAACTGACATGTATCCCCATCCAAATCACCTCCCGACATCAGATCAGCCGCCGGTCTCCTCCCCTTTGTCGAGAAAACGATGCAATCAACCAAATGATCCAACTCCGGCTTCTGAACCGCCTTAAACTTTTGCATATCCCCCGGGTGCAAACAAGGATTCCTCGTCACCAACACCTCCATTCCCGTCAACGCCGTAGGCTGTCCATCCGCAACAAGTGTCACCTTGACCGCGCATTCACCTTCCTTCAAAACCCCCCACGCATCACAAACACCAAACAACAACCTCGACTTTGGAATCAAAATCCTGCACTTTTGCTCATCTCTCTTATTCAACATCTTGGCATACTCCGCCTTGGCGAATTTCCCAACTCTTTTCTGCATTTCCCCCTTTTCCCATTTCTCATCATCGTCCATCAATGCCCTCTCAGCCAACGCAGTCTCATTCACATAGCAAAGAAACCGAAACGCCGCCATCGGATCTCTTGTAGCCTCTGCCAAGAACTCAAAATGTTCCTTTTGTTTTCTCGCAAACACCTCCCTCCCGATCCCAAGAGCATGCAACAGCACAACCACCTCATCATTCAGATATCCATACCCATACGGCTTGGAATACTCAACCACTGAGAAAGAATAATCATCCCCGCCCTTGAATTTCCGCATCGAACTCCTCATTTTCAAAAGGATCTTGGGGTCTCCTTTTTTCATGGTAGGATCAACAGTGACGACTCCCTTGTAACCCCTGTACCTGATCTGAAAGACGGATGGGGTATATCGTGTGTCACGGAAGAGAATGCGGACCCTCCGCGCCAAGTCGGTTGCCAATATGGGAGAGATGAGCCCGCATCCATCGGTATAGACGTAGTCGGCGGACTCGATGTCGGGAATATCTTCGACTCGGGCGGGATCAACATGCATGGCAACTTGCGCGGTTGAGAACAGCAGACCAATTCGTTTGGCTTTTTTGCCCACCGTCTTCATGCTGGAAAAATCGCCGAGTGCCTCCACCTTTCGGGAGATAATATCCTTGGGCGCTGCATAGAGGAAGACGGTACGAGATTTCAACTGGGAGTTACTGTGTCCGTAGAAATGGTAATGAACTCCTTGGAGGATGACGCCGGTGCTGAGCAGACGAATGGTATAATCGACGCATTCTCTAGGAGTAGACGGTTGTAGAGACTTGGGCGTAGCCGCAGCGGGCGCAGATGCTTGTCGCGGAGGAGGACGAAACTCTGAGACAGACACAACAAGAAATCTGCTGAGAGGATCAGATCGAATGGCCCGGTTATCTTGAGCGCGCACAAGAGTAAGAACAATCTCCTGTCTGTCAGCCTTCATAATCAGACTCACAGTCTTGATCAGTTTGGCATCGTCGAGCTTTTGCGGGGAAGGGAGGTTTGGAACATTGTATTTCCATTCGCGGTCATCGAGACTGATCCAATCTTGGAGTTTGTGTTTGAAGGAAGAGATTGACATTTTGGTTGCAAAAAGTTCAGTTGGATCAAAGCTTGCTTTGGCAGTTGGGATGAAAAGAAGTAACGACCAGCAAGTTTGGGCATGATGTGCTGCCACTTTATTCCTCCTGGAAAAGCTCCAAACCCGTCCGACCAATAACCTGAAAAGAATTTCCCCTCTTTGTACTCCCATGCAGCTTCACGACCAGATCTTTGCCTTTCATGCGGAGTCAGCAGCTCCCTGATCTCCCCTCATTTGCCAACACATCGTAGGCCTCATTGCATCTCCTTATCTTATCGCTGCGGTCACCCTTCCCAACCGTCATCATTCCACGTTCCAGAGCATTTACATCTTCCCCATCCATCAATCTCATCTCCAATTCATCCCACCTTCCAAAATGTCACTCCCACCCAACATCTACATCGTAGGCGCACAATGCACAGGCAAAACCACCCTCATCAACAACCTCCGCCAACACTTTCAATCCAATTCTCCCTCACAACAATTCCCTCCTCCAACCTTCATCACAGAAGTTGCTCGATCCGTTCTCAAAACCCATTCCTTCACCGCCTCAGACGTCATCATCCCCTCCCGCAGTCTTCAACTCCAACATTTAATTCTCCTAGCACAAGCATCCGCAGAACGAGAATGCTCAACTCAATGGTTTATTTCCGATCGATCCGGCGCCGATCCCATCGCTTATGCCCTACGCTACGTAGGTGCTGAAGAAACCAACAAACTCTTAGACTCTGACGAATGGACCGAAATAAAAGATCGAATGAAAAAAGGAGTATTAATAGTCTGCGAAGCAAGTGAAGAAGCTGCATCCTGGTTACATAATGATGGAGTGAGGTTGATGCCAAAGGATATATCAGATTGGGTAGCTTTCCATACATTATTTTGCGACTTTTTGGATAAACACGGGATAGAACATGTTGTTCTTCCACCGAGTATTGGAGAGCACGAGGCTAGAGTAGAATTTGTTTTAAGGTATTGGAAGAGTAAATTTCAATCAGGATCAACCTAGATAGTTCCATACTCCAAGTCATTACATTATGTCCAAGAACTCCATCTAGGTATTCTCATTCCCTTCTTTCAAAATTCGCTAAAATAGCACCCAAAACTCCCGCTAACATATCAATCCAAATAAAAAAATTTCCAACCCATCTCATTCCTTTTGCTCAACCCCCTAATTCCCACCCTGTCCAGGCCTCGAATACACCGAATCCCTATATCCACCCCGTCCATCAACCCCCGGCGTCCCCTCCCTCGAAACCATTTCCCCCTGATAAACATGTCCCTGATAACTATTCGCCTCCGAATAAGCCAAATAAGTCTGTGATTCCGGATCCGAATCAGGCCCACCCTGATAATATCCTCCCCCTTGTTGTTGTTGCTGCTGCTGTCCGGCAGCAGCAGCAGCATGATGATCCCCTCCAAAAGGTTGCGGCAAACCAACATTAACCTGTCTCTCCTGAACAAGCGATTGTCCCTCCGCTTTACTCGCAACATTCCTCGGATGATTCTCGTTTCTAAAACCAAGAGTCTGAATAATCTCCCAAGTCGGTCGTTTAGTTGGACCTTGATTGTCTTTCTCAAAGAATAATGGAGGTGGCTGCGGGAGATGATTGAGGACCAGAATGAAAAAGAAAACAAGACAGATTGTGGGCAGTGGCCAGGGGGTTTCTTTGAACTCTCGGGCTTTTTCGGGGTTTAGACCGATTAGAGGCAAGAGACAGAGACCGAGACCGAGAAGAAAGTTGATTGTTTTGCGGACGTAGTTGAATGGGGTCCAGCCGCGGGTCCGGGATAGGATGTAGAGGAGGTTGAGGAAGAAAACGCTAATTCCTGCGGCGATGAATGCGTATGAGAACTACAAAGTCGGGGATTAGCTTTGCTTCTTCGACGGTTTGAGGTGAGGAAACTTACCACAACATGGAATTTCCCCTCATTAAACTTATAAACCGCCTGATTAAACTCCATATCTGTCCCTTCAAACCCCTCCGCCACAGTACTAATACCATTAATGTTAAAAGTAGCAAAAAGCGAATTCACCATCGCCAAGAGATAATTCGTCGTGGCGGCCAGGAGCTCCATCAGAATGGGATCCTTGGATTCCTCTGTCAGAGAAGGTGCAGCGCGCCACCATTCCTCCGTGATGTTCATATTCTTGATATGCTGCAGAGCAATATCTACCGAATCGACCGTGGCCTGATATTTGGGCGTATAGACGGCAAAGATTTCCTGGACAGTCTTATTGAGTGAGTCGACGTAGTAGTCTGTGCTTGCACCTGTCCAGGTTGGATCCTCCATTGCCTCCAATGCCTCCAGGAACTTCCTGGCTGCCATGCCGTTTGTTTCGAGGATTTTCCACCAAATGATAAACTGTGTGAAGCCGAGGATGAAAAGCTTCATGCAGAGGTGGAAGGGGAAGTGGAGGAAAGACCAGAGGAGGTTTCGGCCGAGAGGCATTTTCCTGATGGGTCTCCAATCGTAGTAGATCATATAGATGACGTAGAGGGTTGCAACTCCTGCGGCGACGTTGCCGATGGTAGGTGAGGCTGTAGAAAGAGATTAGTAAGAGGTAAGAGCTGTGTGATGGTCAGTATTGACTTACTCCACGCGTTTCCATTGATAACAACCTTGGCAACGGAGCTGAGCACAGTAAGAATACCCTCTCCCATCAAGATATAAGTCAAAAGACTCATGCGATGGCCCAAATGCGTGCCCTCGAAGCTCAAAGTCTTCCACTTTAGAGAAAAGACGATGTTGATGACTGTCTCAAGAGCCGTGACGATGTACCAGGCAAGAAACAGCTTGCCTTTGCCATCCTTGAACCCAAAAGCCACTCCCAAGTAGGTCATTGCAGACACAAAGTTGAGTATGACCATGAGCCCGAGAGGGAGTTGAGTATTCTTGTACTTCCTGACGTACCACAGCACGGATGCATATTGTACCGCCAAAGTCAAACGTGATACCATGAGAATGATGGAGAAGGTGAAAAAGGTTTGCGCTTTCTGGTCGTAGAGGCTAAACGTGGGGACTACAACGGCGAAGCCGACACAAACACCGAAATGTACCGCTCTGACGCATCGTTCTGGCAGCAGTCAGTATCAGTGGCTGAAGTGTTGTGGAACTTGGTTGGACATACCAAAGATACTGTCAGTCACAAATCTGACATCGAAGAGACCAAGAGCAGCCCAGTTGAACCATAAAAGTCTGTACCAAAAGTCAGCAAATATCGCAAGGGGATTTGTAAAGGTAGGGAGGGTGACTAACGTAAAGTATGCAACAAAAGTACCAAACTGCTCCAGACTACTAATATCCTGATTCTCAAAATAGACGCACAAATTAGCAGCAAAAAAGAGATCATAAAAGACCTCAATATTCGTAGCCTCTTCATGTCTCTCAAAATCCGGAAGGTCTTGATCCGCCCTCCATCCGCCTAGAGTCTCGATAGGAGCAGCCACCACCGCTTGCTTGATGTTCAAAGTCGCTGATCGAAGCGGACTTTTCATCAGAGGGACGCTCTCTACCTCCTCATCCTCGTCCGGCTCCGGGCTGAGATGTTCTTTTTTAGTAGTCATTGTGTAAAAGGGTGTTGTCGTGCAGGGTTCCGTCGAGATGTGTGTGCCGCAGCTGATGATAATAGTGCAGATTGCCTAGTGATCCTGCCGTCTTGGAAAAAAGGCAAGAAACTTGAAGAGGAAAGAAAAAAAAGAGAAAGTGAATGATGTTGAAAGTTCTGGCTCGAACGGAGTTTTCGTAGGCTTTTTGTGATCTCAACTCTCCGTCTGAGTCTCCTAGTGTAAGATCCGCTGGGGCTGGCCCCCCTGATGATGACCCCTAGGGCTGACGCCAAGTGTAAACAACGAGTTTTGACGCCAAGATGGCGGTGGGAAATTGTCTGATGATATAAAATCATGGTGTCGTGAGCGGAAACCTCTTCAAGGCTTGGGTGAAGATATTATAGTCTTTTCACCCCGAAGCCAGTTGATATTCGAGTTGAAATGGGATTTTGAACCCTCAGTAAGCCGTCACAATGTGTAAGTCCCAACATCGTCAAGAGTGGATATCATTGGCGCCGACGCTGCAACGTCGCCGACAGGGGGCGAACGGATAAATCGGCAAGAGGTCTGATCGACTGCCAGGAACGGCAAATTGGGGAAAGCGCATAGGCATCAACATTCTTTGCCAAGGGGGCTGGAATAAAATAAGAGTTTGTTCCACTTGGCTCGCCGATTAGCTGAGATTTCCAAGCAGTCCAAGAAACTTGGCTCAAGGCTTAGCCCCTATTCCTGAAGCGATCGCGATTCCATTGGCCCATGAAACGCGGTTTGCTGTATCTCAAAGCTTGATCTGGACTATCGTAACACCAAGTCAGCATTAGCACCCAAGTGAGCTGGCAACTAGAAATGAAGCAAACCCCCATCCTACCTCATCGTATTGAACATGCCCAAATATGACTAAATTGCTGAAATTGGGCGCGCAAGAGTTATGACCCAAGAAGAGTTGGGGGCGGTGAACGGTGGACATCACAAGGGTTTGGTAACGTTTCCCAAGATGCCAAGTGGCGGCGACTATTCTTTGTAATCGTCAAAGACAGCCATTCGTAATCCAAAAGGCTTCTCAAGGAAATTGGTCCGTCATGTCTCGCCGGAAGCGGTACTGCCAGGTGTTAGATCAAGGTAAACAACTTAGTGTCCGCATCACGAAA
Source organism: Podospora fimiseda (assembly GCA_033297215.1). Classification (NCBI taxonomy): domain Eukaryota; kingdom Fungi; phylum Ascomycota; class Sordariomycetes; order Sordariales; family Podosporaceae; genus Podospora; species Podospora fimiseda. The sequence continues at coordinate 3,240 of MU865551.1, read as the reverse complement.
TAGTTCCTCCAAGTTTCGAGGTGAGACGAGATATATCTTTATCTCGCTAAGGCCCATCATAAGGCTCCAGGTAAAGTCCCGGTTTGATCATACCACATCTCAAATATTTTTCCGGCTTATCTGGATGGCGTCTTACTAGAAGCACGCGATCCGCCAAGTCAAGCTCACCCTTGGAACGTTGTCCGCGTTCACGGCCAAGAAGAATACAAGAAACCTCATGTCCAACAAGGTGGTACCACCAAGTGTGACAAGGGCTTAACGTTAAGGGCTTGGAATACGGCTTGTATTCAAATCAATGTAATAATCTGTTATGGCTTCAAAGGTCCTTGCCTTCCTACAATCTGAACTGGAAGATCAAGGCCTACTTATACCCGTAGAAGCCCTCCATGGCTTCCACTGTCTCCTGGGTCATTCACTCGACCAGAGGCCTCCTTTGGGCTTGGTCATGATTGCTAAGAATACAGGTCTTCTGACTCAGAGGTCCTACTTCTTCCTTCATGCAGATCCATCCCATGTCGCCGACCTTCCTGACCAACCATCCTTCAAGATGCAGTGCTTCGGGCACCTGGACGTGTAGGAGTCGGCCGCCCATGGGAACCCTACTATATTAGTAGGCTCCTGAGGCTTCTTGGCTTGGTTTGTTATCCTGTTTGCTGTCCTGGCACACTGTGAGCGATTAGTCATGGGATGCCCTGTGACAGTCTCTAAACAGCCTTCCGTGGATATTAGGCAGTGCAGACATGGCCAGATTGAGATAGGCAGAAGAATAGACCTGAGACATCGAGACTGACTGTGTTCTCCAGTCATCTGTGTCGTCTTGAACAATACAAAAGGAGTCGATCCAGATAAAGTTGCAGCCCAGGGTCCGGACAATCCTGATGGCGTCCCTGAATGCCGAAGGCAACTCTTTCCACGAGATGGACGCCATTCGGGCGTCGATGTTCGTTGATAGTCCTTGGCATCGCGTTTGCATGCTTCTCGCTGCCCCAACAATGGCTCAGTGTCGCGTACTTGAGGTTCTTGTCGAGCTGAACCAGGTCGGAGTCCACAAGACGCGGGGCGCCGGTTACGTCGATCAATCTTTTTGGGAAAAAGACCAAAGGCTCTTGACAGCTGGAATGTGAGTAGTCGCACTCTTGTAGCCTGGATAGTATAAACGTGTTAATATTCACTTTGCCGCGGGTGAAAAGAAGCGACATACCAAGGTTGGACAACCGAGACAAGTCTCTCAATATCAAGTCTATGGGGCACCTCGGAAGCAAATCCAAACGCCGGGTGCAGTTGTGTATAATCATCTGGTGTATAAAACTCGATAGCATCGACGGTATCGGGACTGGGCCGCAGCCCTCCGCGGTTCGATCCATAGAAGCAAACCTCTCTCATAATCCGATGCTGTCGCCAGGCTATTAGGCGTCTCCCAGGTCTTTTCTGTGGTTGGTGAGGGGAGGTGTGAGGCAGCCCCTCATTTCAATTTGAGAGAAAAACCTTGGGCCGCGGGCCTGCATTAGGCAGCAGCCACTGCATTGGATGTCAGGTTCAACTTGCGCAGTCGGGGTTGAGAACAACTAGAGATGATGTCATTTGGTAACTATGGAATCGGAGTCTATCGGATTGTTCAGATGGAAAGTGCCGGCTGCTTCGCGTGGTCGCCTTGCGCGGGATATAAGCTTCCATGCTGGCGCCGGACTCGAGGACGCTGGCGCCGGACGCGGCAGCTGTGCCCGCCTGATTCGAGCGACTGGATTTTGGCGCAACCAAAAACTTTAAATCAATCCTCAACTTCGCATCAGCACATCAATCACAACAACCCATCAAGCCAACGATGGATCTCCAACTTCAGCCGAAATTGACCGCCCTGCCAGTCGAACTCATCTACATCATCTGCTCCTTTCTGCAGCCAGCTTGCGTTAGAATCGAGCATCGACGACCATACTGTCAAGAATGCAGCGAGTGGTAGAGAGGCCGACCTGCGTTGTCGCGGCTCTCGACAACGTGCAAGAGATTGTGCGACATTGTTCAACCCCTCGTTTTCCGTTGCTCCTACAAAAATGATCATAACCAAATGCGCCCATTCTATCAATTCATACGCGCACTCATACAGCGGCCCGATCTCGCCCAGCGTGTGGAATTCCTCCTGTTTCACATACAGTCGTCCGAATCAAGCATATTCTCTGTCGCTATTGGAGATTGCCATCACCCTGACGCCGAACCTGCGCTATCTTCAATTTACCCCGGATTACGGATGGCCACTCACGAAGCTCGTTTGGCTCCCTCTCGTACAGTTCAGCCTTGAAAAACTCCGCTATTTGGATGCAGTCTCCCCGATTCTCACGAAATTTGCCGACAATTCATTCAGTACCCTCTAAGCTATCTTAAGAGCGGCGTCAAGCTTGGAGGTCTTGTCTTTAGGCTCGCGGAATGGGCTTCGCAACAGCGAGGTTCCCTTGCCCAACTTGCGTCTGTTGGACTTGAAGTATCGCAATGAAATCTACCCCATATTCTTTCAGCTCTGATGTCTTTGGCTGAGAAGCTCGAGGTGTTGGCTTTACACTGGTAGCCTCATCGCAATGACGGGGAAGCGGCAGCGCCGTGCACGTCCGAGGCGTGGGACGCGATTGAGTGCCGGCGAGGCTCCTTAAAGATATATGGCTACATGTTACGAGTCGCATCGACCACGGCGAAATTGAAAGGGACAATTTGGCTGATTTTGACAAGTTGGAGGTGTTAAGGGTGAACCAACAGTCTCTGTGGCCTTTGAGGGCGTCTTGGAAAAGAGAAAACGTGGGCAACCAGACGGACTCCTTTTTGTGTGGATTTTTTCCTCCTTCAATCAGAGAAGTTACGCTCTGGAATGCCTGTGGCCTTGATATGAGGGAAACGATGAGAGTGTTTGCGGTGGCGGTGGCGGATGGAAGGTATCCGAGACTGGAGGAGGTGGTGCTGGAGCGGTCTGCTGGCCCAGCGAAGTGGTCTAGTCTGAGTGAGTGGTATGATGTCAAGGAAGAGTTGGGGAGGAATTTTGGTGAGGCGGGAGTGAGATTTGAGCTTGGCCTGGATAGTGGTGGAAAAACTCCAAAATGGAAGACTGGAGCTTGGAGTCCGTGGGAAATGTAAGTTAGGATGAGTTATTAAGGGTGTTACGTGCCTCTGTCAGATTTAACGAGGCCTAGTCAGAAAGCGGTTAAGGTTGATGATGGCTCGTATTCCACTGTTTCCTGAATCTGTGAGAAGTCGGAGCTG
>MU865550.1:0-16926 GCA_033297215.1 Podospora fimiseda | reverse complement strand
TAAACAGATCGAGCTTGGTCCATGATGTCTTCGCCGGCTTGGATGAACTCGTCGAACTTGGTCTATCTATCATGACTTCGGTGTCTTGGATAAACAGATCGAGCTTGGTCCATGATGTCTTCGCCGGCTTGGATGAACTCGTCGAACTTGGTCTATCTATCATGACTTCGGTGTCTTGGATAAACGGATCGAGCTTGGTCCATGATGTCTTCGCCGGCTTGGATGAACTCGTCGAACTTGGTATGGTCAATCTAATTTGATGTATGGTTGCAATGTCGCAATAGGAAGCGAGGTCGTGATTGACGTCGATGTGTAAATGCACTCGTTATGCTCGAGACCGAGTAGATCGACATATTGGGATCCCAAACGCATAATGTAACTAGAAAAGTGACAAGGAATAAGCCGAGTGTTTTATAATAAAAGTTAAAATGTTACGGACGAATTCTTGTTCAACGTCGAAATTTGGCATTCCGGTTACCGGACTGGCAAAATCAAGCCACTGTGGCTTTCCGTTGGATCAAATTGGGTGTAAAAGCCACGCATAACCACTGATCTCACAGTATGAATTGGGAGAAATTTGGTCTCAGTTTTTTCCTTTTCCTAAAAAGTTCAGCTGGCCGGCTCACCACTTTTTTCTGACCACTTTTTTCTCGCCACTTTCTTTCCTCCCTAGTGTGAAAAGCCAGGTGCGCACCACATTTGCGATGCTTGACCACAGGACAGTGTGCCGAAACCCAGGACTGTGGGGAGAAACCTCGTTAGTTCAAAGAATGTTCCTGTCTTTTATTGGCCAACTTTGCAGATCAGCCCCGCAATTCTTTCCTCTCAATTTTTTCCAGTTCCTCGCTGAAGGGCAGTGCAGATCCAGCCAATAAGAGAGCACAACTGTAAATTTGTGGGTACCTAGTCTGTGCGCATCTCAGCTATCAATAATTTGCGAGAATGTCCGCTTTGCAGAACTTTCATGTTGCGTGCAGGTCTTCCTCTGTATGTGTGTGCCCTCCTTCCTTGATTGAGGCACATATGGATGTGCAGAAATTGAAATTTGGAGAGATTGGCACGACGAAAAGGTCTTGGGAAATTGTGGGATGCAGAGGTTGAAGAGAGTCATTTGATATGTCTTTTATAGTGAACTTGAACTCCGAATATCTTCAAGTCCCTTGCGAAGAGCTTTGATCCTCGATCGATTTGAGCGTTTTTGACCAAGACAAAGTGCTGAAGAATTGTCTCGGATTCCAAGATTGTGGCTGGGCCCGATATGACACGTTACTGCCTGCTAACCGCAAGGGGCGACAGAGTCACGGGATTCCGTGATGCTAGCGCGTCTTTTGCCACCAGCACAATCGGGCACAATGCAATTTTTGTTGGCCACTGCAGCAGCAGGCAGGGCGACCGTCGCTCTCAGCTGGTGCCGTCCCGGCACCAACTGATAGAAAGCACGCGCCTCTTTTTGCTTGCCGCCTCCCCACGCTACCTCAATTGCCCCCCGACAACTAATTGCAAGACACATCACAACAAGTTAATAAGCATTCTAAACTTTCAAGTCCCTCCTAAAAACTCTGCTCCCTGTTTGCACCGAAACTGACACACATGTATATCAGCAACAAGGTGGAAACCTCATCATAGCCCGTTTTGACAGTCCATCCTGGAACAACCTGGGGTTATTGGCTGTGAAACAGTGCCTATGGAGAGAATGATCTTCAGCCAGCGTTTCAGCTGATGCTAGAATCTTGACGTACAGTTCAAACCAAACCTCGTTGTAAACCTCCTGAGGCGACGACCTAATCTGGAATGAAGCTCGTTCCGAATTACAAACTCCATGCTCGTGGTGTTCCATGGATTTTGTCTGTATAGTGCAACGCAGTAAAGTCATTATTGAAGACTGAAATGAAGATTGGGTACGCAGTCCACGCAGCTGGGTCAGATTCTGGGAATTGGACGTAGACCATGCAGTAGTCTGTGTCGTTCGTCGGGACATTTCTCATATCGATGAATTGCCATGGTGCATATCGCTTCGTTGGGGTTGACCACTGTGTCAGGTTATCACGAACGCCCGTAAGTGTGTCGAATGGGGTTGTCAGTTGTATTTGGGCTGGCAGATCCCTCTCCCTGATGTTTTGAACAATTGCGAGGAGAGCAAGTGTGAAGAGGAAACAGGCAAAGCCGAGATTGATGATTTTGCAGGCCATGATGACGATGCGTGTGTTTGAACAAAAAGCACTTGCAAAGAGAGACCACAACAAGTATTTTGTTGATCAAAACTCCAGCTAAAATTCCATCCATTATCAACTTCTTTGCTAACACGCGCGTCAAACAACGCAGGTTCTAATATTTATCGATAACCACACTCAAGAAAACGGATTTAAAGAGTGGTGCCTGCTCCGGCTCCTTGAATCATGAGACGACCGACTTCGGCTCCGACTTCGACTCCTGCTTCCGCGGTTCCTTCCGCTCACATGCCTCAGATTGGATGGAGGCAACGCACCACTTTTGTCTCGACCTCTGCTCTTGCTCCTTCCTCCGGTACGCACACGAGGACGCGGGGCTGGCTCGATCAAATCCCAATAACGCCTCTGCCTGAATTCGACCAAACCGTCATCATCCGTCCAAATAATCTCCTCATCGGCCCAACTGGCTTCATCTGGAATGAGCACAGCAACATGCACACTGTCACCCTCGTGAGCACTCTGACGGGGTGGTTTGACGAGCTTGACAGTTGGCAATTTCTCCCCGTTTGCAGTTCTGGTGAAACTGACACTGGTCGACTTGGTGTCCTCCAAAAGTGCTCTGTTGCCATGCATCAAAGCCACAAACTGCGGAATTGTTGCACGAACTCCGTCAGCATCTTCGAGTCTTCCATGGCGGCTGTGGCTTCGACTTGAGGAGCGCATCGGGGATAATGGTCGGTTTTGATCTCCCAATTTCACATATGTCGGTCCTCGACTTGGGTTGGCCTTCCATTTGAATGCTTCCGCTTCCTCATCACGAGGCACAAACACCAACTTCCGCTGAATCTTCTCGTGGGTCCTCATTTTGACGAGAACCGGGTTGGGAACATTTTGCATGGCAGCAACCGGTTTGATACCGATGGTGTCATCTTGTTTGTTAAACAAAACCTTGAAAAGGGTGATCGAACCTGTGTGGCCCTCCTCGGTCCACGTCACTGCAGTCAGATACTCGGAAAAGCCGTTGTATTTTGTCAGGTCAAACAGCTCATTCTCGAATCTCTCAAGCTCACGCCTCGACAGTTTGCTGATATCGGATACGCCCTCCGGTGGGTGGAGGTGTAGTGTTCGCTCTGCCTGCATAAAGTCGAGTCGTTGAACAGAGTGAAAGACATTGTGGGCTGACTCGACGATTCCTCCCAGTCCTTCCACGCTGATATTTCCTGGCAGTTCGGCTTTGATGGAGTTGAGAGGCGATAGGATTCTGTCCAGTCGAGACTTTTTGGGATTTTCTCTGGGTGGAAGTGTCACTTCTTGAAAGATGACCCAGTCAAGAAAACTGGGACCTGGACGCGGGCGAGGTTTGTCTTGGTCGTGTTCCTCAATCACTACTTGGTATTCGTATGGTTGAATTTGCGTTTTGTTGTTGATTTCAACCAAGGCAGACGACATTTCGCCCACCTGGAATGCATCAGGTTGACTTTTTCGAATCTCGGCGGTAGGATGCATGTTTTGATTACTGTTTCAAAATGGGATGGATTGGAAAAGAAGGAAAATTTGAAGTTGGAGTGATCACGATGAAAGGAAACACCCGCCGTTAAATCTGAGTCAACCGTGAGGCAGCTTGGTGGTCAGCAGCCATAGCCACCCGGCTGTGGCACATGCAATTCTCAAATTCCATCCACACATTGGCTGCAGCAGACATTGCGACACTGCCATGGGTATTTGTGGTCGTTATCGGCATCTAGTTGGCCCTGTGCCACGCACCACCAAAAGAGACAGCGTGACATGTCATTGTCGATCTGTGAGATCTTGCAATTCCAGGTTGGAAATTGACTGGAAGAAAGAGCGAAAGATCATCTTGGCAGATTCAGCTCGGTGTGGTTTGCTGCCTCGGCCGCGCACCCCGCACCTCCACATTTCCGTTGTCGATGCCGTGCCCTTGTGATGGTGTCGAGAGAAAGGAGCAGACATCATTGGGCACGTGGGGGTCCCTATCTCATTTCTTCATTCCCAATGTGTCAATCTGTTACCACCGCCTTTTTCTCCAACTCTCGTGTTTCGTATTGCGCGTATGATTGCGCAAGTAAGCACAGTCCACTCCCAATTCGTCAATTCTTGAAGCTGAACAAGTCTCAAAATTAATCAACCTGATTGCTCAAGAATGCAGTTTTTCCTTCAATCCATCAAGATGATCTTCCAATCTATTTTTCCCGAGCACGATACATTTGCTTTTGCACCTCGATCTTTGCAGCTTCCCACCTTCCAATATCACCATGCCAAACACGATTGACGACCGCATTGAAGCGGAGCCACTCATCTCCGCCGAGGAACGCAACCTCGAAACGCCCAGTGACTACCACGAGATCTACGAACCTTCAAGATGGGCTCGCCTACAAGTTCAACAATATGGCAAGATCATCTTTCTTCTGGCCACATTAATGTTTCTGATCACCACCAGCGGCATGATGTTCTTGATTCCGATATTTCGTCTTATCGAGGACGCGTTCTGTCACATCTACTATGAAAAGTATCCCACTGAGCCAATTGAAGAACGACTTTGCAAGGTTGATGGTGTCCAAAAACAGCTGGCATACTTGGGTGGTCTCGGCTCCATGATCAATTCTGTTGTTGGGGTGGCTGCAGCTCTTCCTTATGGCGTGTTGGCAGATAGGTGAGTCTTGGTCGATTGCAGTTTCCAGCGGTATCTGACAATCTTTGCCTGCAGAATTGGCCGAAAACCCACATTCGTTCTCTCGTACACTGGCATTATCCTCGCCTTTAGCTGGGCGCCTGCACTTCTTGCGCTTGGAAAGATCCATAACCTCTACCTCGTCATGCTGGGATCGTTGTTTTTTCTCATTGGAGGAGGAGTTCCGGTAGCCATAAACTCGCTCAACGCTATGGCATCCGACCTGGGAACAGATGGTGATAAGGCAACGGGCTTTCTCTACCTCTCTTTCGGTGCTGCTTCCGGCGGACTCTTCGGCCCTGTGGTGTCGGGTATATTGATGGAGACAGTCAGTCCGTGGTGCCCCATTCTCGTCGTCTTCGGCATCACACCCTTCGTCTTTGCAATATTGCTATTCCTACCCGAAACACTCCCGATCGAGCTAAACAAAAACGCCATGAAGAAACAGCAGCCCTTGTCAAAACAAATAAGAGAGGCAGCAACACAACTGGCGGAATCGTTCTCGCTGCTCAAGAACACCAATATTCTTCTGTCACTGGTGCTCTTCTTCATCCAGCCTGCAATGTTTGCTGCATATTCTGGAACTCTGGCACAATATGTTAGTAAATACTTTGGATGGACGTTGGGGGAAACAAGTTACCTGCTCTCGCCTCCCTTAGGACTTCTCCATCTCGTTATCCTCCTTGTTTTGCCGCGGATATCAGCAATTCTTACCCGCGAGTCAGGAAGGTTCCGGTTGTCAATTTTCGCAAAGGACCTTCTCTTGACCAAGATATCCCTGGCTTTGGTAATCGCAGGGGCTCTAATCGAAGGATTCAGCCACGGAATATTCTGGTTCCTTTTTGGTCTCACTGTTGGAACCCTTGGATCAGCCAACAGCCCCTTGGGTCGTGCAGTCTCTGCTGCCCATGTGGATCCTCAGCAAACATCCCGTCTTTTTGCACTCATCAGTATCTTGGAAACAAGTGGCGCCTTGATTGGTGGACCAGTATTGGCTTTGCTCTTTAACGCTGGGCTCTCCAAAAAGGGGCTTTGGATAGGGTTGCCCTGGTTTTACATCGTAGGTTTGGCCGTCGTTGCCTTGGTTGCGTTATGGTTTGTGAACAGCCCGAACAAGGGTTATTCCGATGATACCGGAGATCTCGATTACGAGCCGGTAGAAGGTTCTGTCTAACTGCCATGTGGATCTCGACCCTGGCCAGAAAAAAGAAAGTTTATTGTTGCAGCCACGAACGCCAACGTGCAATTCCCAATTGTCTGGTCTAACAGTCGGACCCAAGTCCATGGTTGTCCCCTGGCCTAGCGTGTGGCACAGTCATCCGCGATCCAGCGCCATGGAGAATAGCGGATAAGTAACCTGGAGTCTGGCCTGTCGGAGAAGGCGAGACATTCTCAGTGTAGACAGTGGGACTGGGGAAAGCATCACGAATAGCTGCAACGTTTTCCGATTCTCGTGGCCCAAACAGTCAGCACCTCGCAGATATTCCGTATTGTAAATTATGCGTACACTAAGCACAGTACCAACCAGCCAACCAAATTCTGTTGTTGAGTCACAAGTTCACTGCATCCAATATGCAAGCCAAAAAGCCAAAGGCGGCAGCGGACCTCGTTTGCTTTTTGGGGGTGGCGGAAAAGCGCCCTTAGGATTACAGTTGAAGGTGTTTGTCATCCATCCCGACATATAAGACACTCATTTCCACAGTGCTCCTGGCTTGCACCCCACCCATCCTACTTTTTCGTCACAGTATCAAGTCGCAATACTTCACGCTCGACTTCGTTCCCTGAACCATGTCAAACAGAACCATCCTCGTCCTTGGAGCTGGCCCCGGCATTGGCCGATCCGTGGCATCTTTGTTCGGTTACAAACGATTCAATACCGTGGTCCTGATTGCCCGCCGTGCCCAAGGACTCGAGGTGGAGCAAAAGGCCATCGAAGAAGAAACCGGCCCCCAAGTCCAGGTGGCAACATATGCTCTTGATATCACCAAGACGGACGATCTGATCAAGGCGCTTGATGATGCCGATGCCCACTTCGGAAAGCCCGAAGTTGTCTTCTACAACGCTGCTCGTGTTCTCCCATCTGCCTTCTTCACCCACGCAGTTGAGGATATTGAATACGATTTCAAGGTGACCCAACCCCGCTTGTACTACCACCCACGATGAAGGAGGGGTATTGACAATACTATCCAAGATCAACGTCAGCGCACTCTACGTGATCTCACAAAGATATGTTCGTCACATGGTCGAGCTTGCCAAATCTGATGACTCTTCCAAGCCTGCACTCATTGTGACGAGTTCAGCGCTCCCGCAAAATCCCATTCCTGAGCTCTTTGCACTGTCGCTGGTCAAGGCGGCGCAGCGGAACTTGGTGCAGAGTTTGAATCTCACATATGCTCCTAAGGGCGTTCATATTGGCGTTATCAATGTGTCTGGAGTTGTGAGCCCGGAGGAGGAGAACCGGAACCCAAAGAACATTGCAGAAAAGGCTTGGGAGTGGTTTGAGGCCGCCCGGGAGAATCCCAGCTTCGAGGTTGTTATTTCGTGATTGAGTCACAGTGGCAAATTGGAACAGGGTCAAGTGTCACTGCAGTCGCCAGTGAAGGGAGGGAACTCAGTGGTACAGTGAAAACAGCAGAAACTCAAAATCAATTTGATTCCATCAAAAGTACATCGTCGGCGGTATACAAGTCCCGTGACGACAAATTCATGTGTTAGCTACATGTGATCGGGCGGTGCAGTTTTGAGTAGCTTCTCAGGCTTTATTCCGATCCACTCAATTGGTCGGACCCTGTTGGTGTGGCTGGCTGTACATGTACAAGCGCCGGGCCAGATTCCCCGATGATGGCATCACATCCAACTTTATGTGTATTGAGGATTGCCGACGTTATCCAGACAAGGATATGGATTCAAAAAGTTTTCAAGATTCAGTTAAAACACACAAGGGCCCTGAGGATGATGGTTTTAAAGAGGGTTGGTTTCTCCCACTCAAATATTTCTCTTAAAACTATACAAGTCGTGATTCAAAGGCACCATCTTATCGCTTTTAAACGACACATCGGGCACTCCTACCTATTCCAAGACACATCCGTCGTCGCCGTGGTATTATCTCCCTGATATCCGCATCCGTCAACGGAGGCCATTTTCTCCTGGATCTCCGACGACTGAGTCAGGGCTCCGTTGCGTCCGGGGGTTGACAGATATATCGACTGTTAGTTCAATTTCGTCGTCACCTCTTATACCGGTCACGTCAATTGTCCCGTGCATTCTGTTTGCTCGATCACGCTTACCACTTTTGGTAGTCTTGTGCGGAATGGATACCCTCGGCATATCGGCCTCGATATCCCTTCGGCCACGCGGATGGTACCAGCAGCGTACGAGAGGACCGTAGGTTGGCAAGCAGGCGCACACGATACCGATGAATGGCTCGTAACAGGACCAGATGAATACTTGACTCATGGCCCAGGTGAAGTCTTCTGACTTGACGAGCACATCCACCTTTACTATGCGAACGGCGGAGGCAACACAGACACTGGGTACAACGGAAAGAGCGTGAGCGACGAATTGGACACTATACGGAGGTAGGGGTATACAGAGAGAGTGAGAAGGGGGAACGGCAGGACTAGGGCAGAGGGGCAAAAGAGGGGAGAATGAGGATGACGACGAGGAGGAGGGATGAGGGGCACGAACAAACTCCCAAGCAGCAAGATGCCACCGACAAACACCTTCTTGGTGGTGGGCATGTTGAGCCTTCGGACTGTGGACGACGTCGGCGGTTAGCAGGATGTACCGTGTATCTCAATACGAAGGGAACACATGATGTCGCGAAGCCTCCATCACGCCCCTCATCAGGCTCCGAGTTGCCCCCCTTCTGCCCCTCTTCGCCACAAGTTCTCAACCAGTACGATGCCATCCCGCTCCTACACCAGCCATGTCGATGTTTTAATATCACACTCACAATTACCGAACAGCCCATACGGCACGCATATCTCAACCATCACATGAGCTAACTTACTTGTAGGAATGGGTACAAGCAGGATGGCAACATCAATCACCAGACCAATGATGCCGTTGCTAAAATAAAACAACGGCGCGTCGATACATGATCCCGTGGTAGACTCCGGGTCGGTATACTGCTTCCAGTAATTCCAGTAGTAGTCGATGGGTCGGCAACCGGCAAGCCAAGTCACGGTGACCTCGGCCCAATGGGCGAGCGTAAACCCAAAAACGACTATCCAGACGACGGTAGTGCCAAATACTCGGCGGTAAAAGAGGAGGATGGAAATTTTGGTCGCCGAGACGCAAGTGATGTAGACGATGACGAAGGCAAATGTGGTCTGGTATATCCGAGCGAATTCGTCATAGGTCAACCCAGAGATGTTTTCTCCCCCCCCCCCCCCCACGGAACGCTGATTAGACAACACACCGCCGTTCCGATTCCCATCACCTTTATGTTGGGAAAAGTTTTCACCAGCGGTCAGCATTGTCGTATACTAAATATTTCCTTTGGGGGGCGCGGCGTGGGAACGTGCAAGAGAGACATCTGCCTAAGCAAAACGTGCAGGCATCACCATATTTTCTTTTGTGACTGCTGACCCTTGACCTTGGCAGTTTATGCCGCTCAGCCCTGCTGGGAGACTGGGGGGTTTCTGCAAGTGGGGATCTTGCGGGATATGTAATGCAGTTTTGGGTGACCATGCATGTGGTGGGTATGGAAAGGACTTTTTTCATGTTGTGTGTGTGTGTGTATGTGTAAGAATCTAAGCAGTTACGAGATATTCTCACCGCTGCAAAGACGATGGCGTAGTCATCGGCGGCCAAGCCAGGACCCTTCACCATCAATCTTGTAACGAGCCTCAAAGCAAAGGAAGCAAGCCCGAGCACCATTATTGCCACAACTGAGCCGACAATATCCCTGTTTTGGTTCTCGGAAAGGTTGACATCGGGAGGTGTAGGACTCCAGGCCCCGGAGTTGGACATGGTTGTCACGGTTGAAGACCGTGGATACGGAAGGACGAGGAGGAGGTCGGAGACGCCTTCAGCTGGGGTGTCTTGTTCTCGAAGCCAAGGGAAAAGTACCGGCCCGCGTAAATATCACGAGGACACCTGACAAGCGCCGCCAATTCCAAGCGAAGCGAGGGAAAAGAGGAGGCGATGGACGGGAGCTCGAATCGTACGGTCGTCGTTTTGGAAAAGGAAGCCGAGCAAAAAGATAGAAACCTGGAGGTTGGACATCTCGAGAGGAAAGGAGTGAACGCTTGCACGGTACTGGACACTTCATGAGGACTCGTGACTGAGGTTCAAAGGCAAACAAGGCAATGGGGGCGAAGGATTTGCCGCCATAATTTTTCAATATTGGGAAAAGCAAACAAGGTTGGTGATTTGCAAAAATGTTTCTTTTTTCTTCCCCTCTCACGCTTCTCTACGACAATGCAGCCCTTTTTTCGAGTCCCACCCTCTACGGAGTATGATCTTCACGCTCTGCAGTAGTGCGAGATTTGGCACCAACTCCGCTTTATCAATCTCTTCAGAGAGGAAAAACTCACGGTGAGTGCACTGAGAGGGTGTGAAGGATCTTGGCTTTTTCGGTGGGTACACACCGCGAGAGCCAATGGGTGTCAATATCAACCATTCGATGCCATGTGCTGTGGTGGCCACCATGCACCTGCAGATAAAAATCGATGAGATTGGCTTACTCAATGGAGGCCTGCTTGACGAAGACCCCTGTACCCCTGAACCCCTGTATATCCCGTCCCCCAACAACACAATTGTCACCTTGTCACTTGTCACTCATTCACTCACCACACACTCCTGGGTCACCGGGCTGCGTGCTCGTGTCCCGTCCCCCGCATCTGGAGGATTTCATTTTCGTCTCCCGCCTTACGCAGTTACATTGTGCCTTTCATTCTTTGTTTTTCAACCCTCCTCGGTGCAAAATGTCATCGTCACTCGTCAGCAGTACAGGGGGACCTCGGTGGGGCTGTTGCTGTCAATACCGACAGATCGTAGCGAGTTCCCGCCGCTTGGCAAGTGCATTTCCCGGCGCCATCTTTTTTTTTTTTTTCTTTTCAGGGGTACTTTTGTTGTTGGTCGCGAATTCAGACTGGATTTTCATGTCGTGGCATATACGGACAGCAGCGACGAGGCAGCTGGCCGTTCTCAGATGGCTGCAGGACATCTTTCCGTAATTGGATGTGCCCCTAATGCCAGTTGGACAATGGTATGCAGATGGGACTAATGCCAAGTGTGTTTCCATCTCTCCCAAGTCGTGATGGTGACACGGATGGGCAATCCTTCGCTCGGGGACTCGGGGGAGCGCCAACAAATCCCTGAGAATACCAATCATTGGGTTTCGACGTGAATTGGCTTGCAGCAAAGGTGGCACACCCACCCAATTTTTTTTTAGTCTTTTTCTTCACATCTCATCGGAGTGGGATCTCCCATTTCCCTCCTTCCCGTTGCCCGTGCTGCCATCCATCCATCAAAGTTCAAAGTCTCCCCATCACTCGCATCTCAGATACACTACCTATCAGGCTTGCCAAGCAACGTACTAATGTAGGACCACACCTTTTTAAACTGGAGCAAGGGGTAGCTTGGGCCAAGAAAAGATGACATCACCAGAGAGGCCTTCACTGGCGAACATTTCCGTTTCTTTTTACGGTCAGACTGTTTAGACCGTCAGATCCATCATCATCCAACGGAATGGTAATTTCTCTCAAGAGGGAAAAAAAGAAACTGAGACAAGCAAGGTTCGGGAATAATCAACAATCAAGGAATATTCTATACCTTCTTCCCAACGCTGCGGGTCGGTAGGGTCTGCCCTGGGACAGAGTTTTCACCGTCTCAAGCCACTGGGGAAAAAGAGCAAAAGAAAAATTTTGCTATTTTCCACCCACCTGGTTCTGGGACGTTTGGTTGTTTCTGTGTGAGCCATCACCTACAGGGCTGCAAGTACAGCACACCGAGCAAGGTGTGCAGCAAAGGAGCTGAAAATTCGTTGGGAATATTGCCCATATTATCGTTTCTCATTTTGTTCTCCGAATACTCGCTTTTTCACCCAGTGTCTTTGAGAGAGGGACAGCGATATGTTTCCAATTTTGTCTTGATCTTTCACTCGCCCTTCTCTTCTCTCTCTCTCGGCACACTCATGCACCCCGGGGCCTCGAAAACGGGTCGGGCAGATTCATACACAGCGATTGGCTCGAATGTGCAAGAAAGTCAGAAAAAAAGAAAAGCACCAACGATTTTCCCTGGCGTTTCCCGAGAAATCACGGTGGATATGCACTCCAACGTGTAGGCCTACCCGGATAGGACAACACGTGTAAAAGGTACATGTACATGTACCTGGGAAAAGAAGAAAATAAATGGGGGTGGAGCTTGCGGGATCTCGGAAGGGGGAAGGGAAGTTAACACAGCCAAGCTATACTAAGATAAACGGCAGGAAAAGTTCAACGTCGTCTGGTTTATGGACGCCCCCTTGTCCCTTTGTTTCCCCTCGGAACCCCTTGTCCTACTAATCCCAATCAAACTCAAACATCGATATACCCAAATCGGCAGCTACCTGTGTTGGGCACCAAGAGGATGTCTCTCGCGTTATTTTCTTTCCATGTATCGTCCATGTACCTCACAGAAAGTGTGACTCGAACGACATATTGCCCATATGGTGGAATTCCAAGGCAACCAGTCGTAAGTCGAGACTCGTCACACCACAACATGGACACGAGGAGGCGCCCTGTGTAGGTAGAAGTGAGGAAGAAGAAGGAAATGAGTATTGACATAGCTGGACTGGCTCTCAGACATTCAGGGACGTTGAAGACAACCCAGAAAACTCTTTTTCCTTGCAAAGAATTGGGTCTCATTTTACGGCACGAGCCTTAACCTCAGGTCAGGTCAGGTCAGCAAAACCGCACGGCGCAAAGAGCACAGTCACCGAAAAACACTTTGGCCTCGGTAGGGTCTGCCGAGACGATGCCATGATGACTATTCCCTGACCTCACAAGGCACCAAGATAAAGAGTCCTTTTTTGGTCTATTTCTCTCAGTGGGGTTCTCTTTGCGGACTTGCCGAGTACGGCAAGCTTTATCATCCTTTGGAAACAAAATGACCATATTCGTGGGATTTTGGGACACATTGCTCGGGGTCTTTCCCCCCAATGACCCCCTCTCTTGTGGCGTATCTGGCGCTTGATATCCCAGGTGTAAAGTATCCACCGGCCCAGCTCACCGGTTTCCCACATCCAATCTACCGGGTGAGTACCCCCCTTACACTTTGAAACCCATCGTCCTGTCCTCCCACCAGCACGCCCCACGCAAGACGCAGAGGCTTCTTCGGTACCAGACCTTGGCTGAGAGAATGGGTTGAAGTGGCAGGCGTTGAGTGGTGATTCCACATTCCATTCAGCCCCTGGCATTCCCCAACAAGGAGTGCCGTTGCCTGGGTTGTTGTGTGTCTATTGTCTTTGCATATAAGTCCTGGCTACCTCTCTTTCTTCTTTGACTTATACAAGCAGACCAGAGACTCAAAGGTCAAGACTTGGACACAATACAACAGCTTTCTTTTTTCAAAGAGACTCAATCAGCTCTATTCACAATGATTCACCTCAACGAGGTTCTTTTCCTCTTCCTTGCGGGAATCATCATTACCATCTTCAGACTTTCCTCATACAAGCCTCAACCCTTCTTCTCCTCCAAGCCATTCCTCAACAACTTCAACTTGAACTTCTTCAACCTCGACTTCTTCAACCTCAACTTCTTCAACAACACCTCCACCACCCAAGCCTCTTCCCACCTCAAACACACCAACACCCAAAAGATCCAAGATATCAACACCCTCGCCGACTGCCATGAAATCGCCTCCCGTCTCTCCGAACTCATCCGCAAAGACGGAGCCGGTTCCTGGCCGCCAAACACCAACCACCTCTCCACCACCTGGCCTGCTTCCCTTCGTCCATACAAGGAAATCTACACCGAAATGGCCCCTCTCCTTCCAGCAGCCCACGCTTCTCTCGATGACAACATCAACCATCAAATCATTTCTTCTTTCCGCTCTCGATTCCGTCAACTTCTTTCAGAGAAAGTAAACCTTGACGAAGTCACATCTCTCTTGTCGGCAGCAGCCTCTGGAAGATGGGATGTATTCCCCCGCGACACTTATAATGCCTTTTACTCCTGTCTGGCATGGTGTCGTCACGCATATCGCTGGGCATCCATCCCAGTTGTTTCTCTCGCTCAGCGAGAGGATGCTTTGCCTCTGCCGAGGGAACTTGTTGTTCCCTGGAATAAAATGCAGGCACATTTCCAATTGGCTTCTGACTCGGGGAATAACATGTCTAATCTCGTCCTCAATTTCAATAACTCTGGCGAGTATCAGTATAAAATCAATACTGGATTGTCTCAAAAGATTGTTTCATCAGAAGGGGAATTCACCAAGATTTTTTATGAGGTCGAGACACTTGCTGTACCGATTTATCATGCGATGGTTAGGAGTATCGTCGCTTT
The DNA here is from genome assembly GCA_033297215.1 of Podospora fimiseda. Lineage (NCBI taxonomy): Eukaryota > Fungi > Ascomycota > Sordariomycetes > Sordariales > Podosporaceae > Podospora > Podospora fimiseda. Next base: position 2,575 of record MU865550.1, on the reverse strand, counting down.
TGCCAGGGAAAATAAAAAAGAGTGTCTGAGATATGTTAGGGAAGTTAACGATAAACTGAGACCGTTGCTGGGGGCTTATTACGAGAGTGTACATGAGTCAAAGATTAAAAGAGATGTATGGTTGAGTAGAGTTCAAGGGTTTTATGCCTGGGGAATGACGGGGGAGGAAAGGGATGTTGAGAGTCAAGAGTTGATTAGATTTGATGGGTTGAGCGGGAATCAGGTTTTGTTGTTTCAGGCGTTGGATGCTTATTTGGGAATGGAACCTTATTTGACTAGGGAGGTCATGGATAGGAATGTTCCGGGTTTGCAGAGGGGGTTTGTGGATAGTTTGGGGAGGTTTTGTTTTAGGGGGTTGTTGAAGGATGGTTGTGGAGAGGATGGGGAGATTAAGGGGGAGATGTTGGAGATTGTCAAGAGGATGAGGGTGAGTTTTTCTTTTTCTTTCCTGATTTTAAAAGATGGATGCTAACTTTGATGAAATAGGTCTTCCGTTCTGCTCATCGTACTAGAGCCAAGGTTTACCTCTCTGTTCCTGCTCCCGAGAGAATGCCCATGACGGCTGGCAAGTCCCTTCTCAAGGACGATTCAGTTGGTGGCATTGATTTCTTGGACCAATTCATGGTCAAGAGACTTCAGCAAACTGTATGAGATTTGACTGTCACACACTCGTTCTGTATTTTTTTTCTTCTTTTTCCTTCTTGTATTCTATTCAGTCTTTACAAAACTTGTATTCTTCTTTGTAGCTTATTGGTGTTTGGATTTGGATTCGGGGATGATGGATTATAGATGGAAATACCAGGCAGCAGTTGCAAGACTTATGATATCACGGGACGGAAAGGGTGGCGTAAGGGGGTACACATGGTGTAGGAGGCGGCTACACTCTTTTGTTTTATTAGGGTTGTTATATATAACGTTATATCTTTACATACATATACTTTGTACAACTCGCTTCCATCTTTGCTCATATTTCCAAATCCTGACCATCATCAACTCATATCCACTCATTCATTCTTATTCCTTCAAAGAAGCCCAACGACACCAGCGGCAGCCATGACAGCAGCAATGGCATATCCAGTCTCCTTGGGAGCAGCACCAGTCGGAATGCTAGTAGGAGTGGACGAAGTACTTGTAGACAGAGTGGCGCTGGCAAATGTGGCAGATGAGGTGGTGCTGTTGGTCGTTGGGATAATCGATCCGGAGCCTGAAGCTGAAGGCGTGGCACTCGGCACTTGGCAATCGCGAGTGGTGGATGGATAAGCCCGTCTTATATCGACCCAGCAATCGGTTGCAGAAGTAAGGACGACATCCAAGACCTTGGTGGCAAGAGCTGTAGATCCTTCGCAAAGGCAGAGTGTGGCGATGGAACTGGCTTCGGTCTTTGCTGTGAGTGCAAAAGCAGACCGCTGGCTCGTGAAGCTGGAGTAAACAGTAGCCAAGGGCGCGGGAAGGCCTGTGAGGGTTTGTAGTTTGACACGGTCGGAGCAGATGGTATTGAGCTCTTCATCCCCGATGTTGGTCCAATCGATTGAAGGCGTAGGGGTCGGCTTGGGCAAATAATCAACCAGCTCCGACGGAACCTGAAGCTCTGTGTGCTTGAAGAACTCGAAAGCTTTTGACTCGCATGGGCCCGTAGATTGAGCAACGGCAATGGTGGCAGAGCCAATGAGAAGGACGGTATTCGAACGCATTTTGGGTGACGATCAAAGAAGAGAGTTGAGGAATGAAGTTGAATTGAACGTTGATGATGGTGAGCAAGAGGCTAACTAGCTCTTTATCATCACCGCTAAACTCAGCTGGTTTAGAATTATTTGTGGCCAAGCCCCCTTTGATTGCGTGTGCATTGTACGAAAGGAGCATCGCTCCTTGGCAATCCACTAGATGGGGCTATGATAAACGAACCCTCCGATCCCAAGATTCGCTTTTTAGGCACCAAGTTTTACATCCTAGATACTTTTGTTGGCTGAGGTCTCCGTAGGATTCAACGAATTGCTGCTAACCCTGATAAGGACAATTTGGGGGCCATTAGAAGTGATTCTGGTGGTGATGGTCTACTCCGTAAATCTCTATACGCGTAATCAGTCTGCAACGATGTCACGCTGACAGCTGTATTGAAGAGATGTTCATATTGGGGAAAACAAATCACGACGGTGATGTTTTTGAATGAAGATCATGTTGCGGGTCAAGAAACCAAGAGAGTAAATAAAGAAACAAGAAGCACCAGTCTTTCAGCCTCACAGCTGCTGCCGAATACAAAACTTTAGCAGAGTTCTCTTATGCTCCATCCCATCCTTCCAAACATCCTCAATCGGTTCCTTCTCCCCCCTAACCATCCACTTCGTTCCCGTCTTTTCCCCCATGATATCCCAAAGCTTCTGCCACGATTCCAAATCGTGATAATATCCTCCCAATCCTTGTCTCTTGCTGTGACAAGGGCTTGAAGGTAAGGGCTTGGAATAGGGCTTGTATTCAAATCAATTTAATAATCTGTTATGGCCTCAAAGGTCCTTGCCTTCCTACAATCTGAACTGGAAGATCAAGGCCTACTTATACCCGTAGAAGCCCTTCATGGCTT
>MU865549.1:0-25801 GCA_033297215.1 Podospora fimiseda | reverse complement strand
AAACTCAGTGCCTTCAAGCTGCTTGCGGAGAGCTGCGCGCTGCTCTGGAGTAAGGGCCGCCGGCCGTTTCGCAACTCGTTTTTGCTCTTCTCGCTACGTAAAGCGGCGGACAAAATCCGTATTGCGGTCTTCTCCGAGCGGTTGTAGAGGGCGACGTGCTGGCATGGTGATGGTATTGAATGTTGAGGGCTATGAACTACAACGGCGACGGTCGACAAGCCGGGAAGACAAAAAAGTGAGGGGAGCCATCTTAATCTTGTTGCGCCGCTGCGCCGCCGTGCCGTGGAGGTCTCTCGAAACCAACTGCCCGAGACAGGGATGCTCATTGGAGGGTGGAGCAAGATAGGGTCATGGATCCGCAGCATGAATTGATTTGATTGGATGGGGGCCAGCCCGCAGGTGAGATACTGTACCGAGTACCTGGCTGGGACAAAGCGCCCCGCACTGTCGAGGGACCCGAAAATGGTGGCCCTGCCCTGCCAAATTCGGCACCCAGAACAGCAAGTTCTGTACTTAATCTGTAAAAAGCCATGAATTATTACCTGTATCTTTAAGCATATTCTCTAAATTAATAAGAGAGCGTCAATTCACACTATGATTGATAACCTCCCACACTATGATTCCTATGAAGTGGATCTTGAGACCACGTTTTTATGAAAAGGTTTTGCCTCTTTTATTATTAATATGCCTTTTTAAATATCAAAAAGGCCATTTCCGTTTAAAAAAAGGCATGTTCCATTTCAAAAAGGCGTGTTTTATTTTCCCCAGAGGTTTTTGAAAAAAATAAAATGGCTTGCTGAAAAGAGAAAGCCCAAGTCTTTTGTTGTTGCAGGCTGTCCTTTCTCATTCTTTCCAACTTGGCTTCGGTTGCTCAAGTTGCTGCCTTCCTTTCTGGGCCTTTAGAGTTCAGGCACATTTGCAGACTCAGGTACCTGAGTCATCTTTCATCATCTTCCATCATCTTCCATCAAGTTTCATCATCAAACCACATCAATTACTTTCCAGGTTGGGCATTCTTTCGCCCCCATCATGGCAAACCACGAAAGCGACCAGCCGGCAACATTAGGCTTCGAGGGCATGATGGACGAAGAACGACTCGATGAGAATTCCTACCTCTCGGCGGCTTCTGGCCCCTCGTAGAACGATGGAGGTCAGGAGTCCAGCTACTTCGAGAGGCCCTGGGAGAAGCAGCATTCGACAATCTCTCGATTGAGGATACAATAACACCAATTGCAAATGTATCGACCGGTACATCACAGACTGCTGCAGTTCCTCCACAAGAGCCAAGCCAAGCTTCTCCGAACGAAGACGAAAGGCAATGCTCCCTTTGTCACAGTACGAAGCCCCTCACGCAATTTATTGAAAACAAAGCAGCCTGCAAAAAGTGCGTAAGCACTGGCAGTTATTGTGGGAATGAAAAAAGACGGATTTGTTTGATGGTGACAACGTGACGTGCAAGGATTGCAGAAACAGAGAAACAACAGTAGAAAAAAGAAAATCGAAAAAATTGGTGACCAAGCTGAATCCAAAGACACACAGGACTTGCAGAAGCGGTAAGCACAACCAGCCGTTGGATTGCAATGACGATAACTTAAAGACGTGCAGAGATTGTCTTCAGGCGCGCAGCGACAAAAACAAGAAGAAAAGAATGATGAATTCGTCAACATAGATAGATAGGTAGTCTAGGTATCGACTTTAGCAAGTAACGTTAGCGATTGCTCTTTTAGAAAAAAAAAATAGATTCAGGTTAGGGTCGTTATCTTATCGTGGACTTTCCTCTGTGCAGCCCCGCAATTTGCTTCAGTTGATTCAACTGTCTCAAATTCATCATCGACCCCTCCTCACCATCCATCCAACAAAAATGGAAACTCTACTACCCAACAAACCCGACCATCTCCCTCCGGAACTCCTTCAACAGATTCTGGAATGTCTCGTTCCCCAGCCACCCGAGGCTGGAGAGACGAAGCCCGTCGCATACGACCAAATGGTCGAGGGCGAGCCTTGGTACGACTTCATCCAGAATCGTCGCTCTCTCGCCAGCTTTGCACTCGCATCTCGCGCTTGCAACAACATGGTCACCCCTCTGCTCTACCGCCACGTCGCCATCTACGACGAGATCTCCCTCGTCCTCTTCTTTCGCACCCTCATTGAGCACCCAGAGTACGGCGAATGGACTCGTTTCCTCTCTTATCACATGACACTGACTGATGCCGCCGTCATCCGCGAAATCCGTCGCGCCATGTCGACCTACCTTCCCAACATGAACCCCGCATCTGAGCCGCGCCACCTCATGCACGCAATCAAAAGTGCTCTTTTGGGCATGGAAACTTCCCTTCCCAGACTCCAACTCAGACACGGCCACTTTGACGAGGTGCCCCAGGCTCTCGTCAATTTCACCCTCATGCTGTGCGGCAGGCTCGACACCCTCCTGCTACAGGTCCCAATCTGCGATGAGCAGCTCGACTATGACGCTCTCTTTTCCCGCATGGAAGCCGCCAAAACGCACTTTCAAGAGTACGAACCCGACCGCCGCTTATTCAGCAGCATCAGAACCCTGCTGATGCAGGGCGACCCGGAGTTGGTCCGCCACCTCATGCACGAAAAGTGCGACTGCGAGATTCCCGAGATTTGGGGTTCTCAGCCGAGGACCTATCACAAGCTCCTTCAGTGCCTCCCCAACCTCAACTCCCTCGAGGTGACGGCTGACGATGGCGTCTGGAATCACCCTCTCGACGACAGCGGCTTCTGGGGCAATGAGCAAACTACGCCCTACCTCGCTGGGATCCGTCAGGTCTACCTCCATGCGAGCTCCTCTTGCCCCGGTAATCTGTACCTCCTCATGAAGAACGCGCCTGACCTTGAGACCTTGTACGTTGATTCTCGCCCAGACGAGCTTTACGTCCCTGGCCCCGGCCTCGATTTCGAACACGGCGATCCCCAGTCCTTTGACGTTGCGCTCAAGAAGTTTGGCAAGAAGCTCCGGGAGCTCGATGTTTCCTTTTATGACGTCACGGGCAATGAGGGATTGATTGGCCCCCGTGGCCGTTTGACGCAGCTGGCCTCCATGAAGAGGCTCGAGAAGCTTTGTGTCCAGCTTGGCGCTTTGTACGGAGCTCCGGCGGCGGCGGCTGAGCTTCAAATGCTGGACCTGCTTCCCCCGAATCTGGTGGAGCTGACTCTGGACGATTGGTGGTGGGCGTACGCGAAGAAGGCAAAGAAGATGGCAAAGAAGTGGGATGACCAGCAAAAGATTGCTCACTACAAAGCCAACGCGGCGTATCGCACCATGGCAGTCAAGATGCTCATGCTGATGGCGGAGACGGTCAGAACAAAGATGCCAAAGCTGCAAAAGGTGATGCTGCTCTGCAAGATTCCCTGGACTTGGATGCTTCCGGGTTCAGAAATGACGGCCGAATCCCACTTTGAGGGCGTGACTTCTGCCTTTGAGAGCAACGGAGTGAAATTTTTGGTTGAGTGTGACGAGCACTGGCAGCCCGAACTCGAGACGTGGGATAACAGGAATGGTGGAGGGCCTGGGTTAAGAGCGACGACTTGCGTGCGACCCACGCCCATGGATATGGACGGCGGTCATTATGAGCATTTTACCAATCCGTTTGATGCTGTCGTGGGGCTTAATAATCTTCTTAATCTGGCTTCTACTACACTTGATGGGGCCTACATGGGCCCTCCCATGGACCCTCCAGTTGGCGGGGACGACTTTTTCATGGACGACTATTACGCTCACGACCCGTTTGACTTTGAGTGATATACGGGAAGGAACGAGATTGAAAGGAAGAGGGCAAATTGCAGATAGATGGGACTAGAAATGGAACACTACAAAGGGATTATGGGTTTCTTTATAAATTTGTATCAGGGAAATGGATTGTTTATCGGGACATGTAGTCTTTGTTCGGGTTTTGTTCTGCACTCTGGTTTGGGTTTGATGGGTATCATGATTCACGAAATTGTCTATTAACTGAGTGTAATTTCTTTTGTTGGATTGGTTGCTATCAGGTCATGTAGTAATGAACAATGCATGACTAGAGCCAACAAATGAACATTTTTCACCTTTGATTTCAGGTTGTGTGGGCCGAAGAGTCAAAGCATGATTGTTGTGTTTGGTTGTTTGGATGGTTTTGAAAGATACATCATGCAGTCAGAGTTAATCATAGAGGATGTATCTTCGTACAATGCGGTTCATCATGCCCCACAATGAAACCGATTAGAGACATGGGTTTTTTTCAGCAAACCATTCCATCTTTCAATACCCTCTACAAAAAAGAAAACACAGCTTTTCGAATATAAAAAGGGATAAATAATTTCCAACACGCCATTCTATCTTTCAATAACCTCCATAAAAAAAAAAGAAAGCAGAGCTTTTCGAATATTAAAAGGCATAAAAGATAAAAGATTATGCCTTTTTAAATGATATTTTTGGCATGAGCATTGTGGGGAGGTGACAAACCGCATTGTACGAATAGACATTCTCTAAAATCATAAAGCAGCAGCAAAAAACTCATCGAAGCTCTCAGCCAAAACCCAGACCCTTTACCGTATCTCCGGGATCCGAGTTCATAACAGAAACTGCTTTCTCCACAAACATTGACATTCAAACCAATTATATCTTTTATTTCTTTTTCGTGGTGGTGTCTGTCTGTCTGGAAAAGCATTCAGATTGGCCCATAAAACCCCTCATTTTTGTGGGGGGAAAGACATCTTTTTTTTATTTTTTATCGACGGATATACGGAATAAAGTTTGATTATGCGGTACACTGTGACTGTGAGAAAGCAGCTCCGATCTCGCCAATCTGAGAGATTGTGGCTTGAGGGTTTTGAAAACTCTCGTATAAGTTGTAAACTTTAACTTATCACTGCCCATCCCAATACTATGTCAGGACTGTTTTACAGTTAAATCCATGTCAGAAATTGTTTGTTGTGATTTGAAATGATGGTATCTCATGAGATGGGGTTTAAATATGATTCATCGATCAGATCATTAGTTTTTCCCTCTGTTGACGACGGTTTGAGTTCTCAGTTTTCATCAGATCACCACGGAAAAGAAAAAGAAGTTGTTTTTTGTATATACCTATTCTGTCTAGACAAATTCATACCGGTATGTACGGAATTGTGATATATGAAACTTTCATTGCCACGGAGGAGGCGGCGTGCTCGCATTACGCTTATTATCAGCATGTGGAATAACAAAAAGTTAATGGATTTTTTTTTCTTTCATAATTGTTCAATATATATGTTGAAGCCTCGAATATGGTTTTATTGTATGTTGTTTGTGTAAGTGCGTGTGTATCTATATGAGTGTGTAGGATCCTCTTTTGTAGTAGACACCGTTTACTGTAACGTATGACATTATCAAGACTCAAGGACGGGGAATGTGGCAATCTCACGCCATGTTGAAAAGTTTTGTTTCTAGTTGATGAATCACCGAATTTGGTGATATCCCAGGTTCCCCCCCTTTCCCCCTTGTTCCCCGTAGTCGAAGGAATGCTGTATCATCCTGCCATGCCGCTATTTTTCAGCTTTCTATCTTTTCAGATATTTATTTCCACATTAGTAGTAACATGATGTAAAACCCAAAATCCTAAAAAATACCAAGCCCAAAAAAACGCAAATGCACGGTCTTTTCGTTTGAGAGGTAGATACCGTAGTAATTGTAATATTATTTATTTTGTCAATTGGGAAAAAGAGTGGGGGTGGATATTTCAATTCTCAAAGGATTCCCCTGAAGCGAGATATGGGAATTATAACAACGCATTTTAACAGATAACGTTGCATCGAGCATTTTAGGGTTTGGTTCTGCTTGTTACAGATAAAAACCTAAAAATGTGGTAAACAAATGTCCGTCAAAATAGAAAATGGAAGTTTCCGCCGAAACAGAAAATGCTTGGGCCAGATGACGCGTCGCATGTGGACTGAAAAAAAAGTCAAGATCATGCAAACGACCCTGTGTGGATACACGCTGCAAGTGCAAAATTGAAGCTGAAGAGCTGCATCAAAAGATTTCAACTAATGCAGTCAGGGTCCCAAAAGAAGAAGGCAATGCGTGGGATACACTATCTTCTTCGCTTCCTCTGCTGCATATTCACAAAACAGCAATCTCTGCGGAAGGATGCAAAAAAAAAAAAAAGGCTTGCTGAATCTTGCTGATAGCGAATAAAAGTCTCTTGGCAGTCCTTTTGTTAGTGTTCTTTGCATCAATCGAAGATGATGAAGACAATTTTTACCCCTGAGAATATGGTTGCGCCATCCCGATTGGAGCCTAGCGCAGTCAACTCCCCCACAAACCCGAACGGGGATTTGCTTCCGCTTTTTTTTTCTTTCTCCTGATGAACCCTTTTCCTCCAAGAAAAATATTTGTCAGCTGACTTTGTAGATATTGTAACACGAGTATATAAAAAAGTTTGATTGCATCCGAATGACTTGTCTGACGTGACCAAATAAGAGACTTGAAATCCAGAAAGCCGAATGGCGACAGGACGTTAGTCGGGTCATCATCAGTCAGCCGAGAGGTCATCAGCATCTTAAATGACTGGTTGGCTCGTTGAGTGCCGGCCAAGAGGACAGGGGTAGTTTTTAATGCTCCTTCAAAATCCAAACTCTTGCTTGTGAAAAAAATACTCTCTCAGGGGTAGCGCGTATTCAGCCGTTCAGCTTCACAAATGGGATTGGGCACAAAATAGCGTAAGGTTTGGTGGAGATTTGGGATTCTGGGAATTTGCAAATGTCGAAATCTGGAGAGGTGCGGGTCAAGTTTTGTTTCAAAACATGCGGGAGAAGGGTCACCGGGAATCGGGAACCCGGCTGGGTGGAGACTGCGCTGAGTCGCGGGGACATTTGCATCTTTTTTTGACTGTGCTTCGAGAAAAAGACCACAGGGTGTTCCCGATGGGTCCTTTCGGAGTGTAATGCAACACAAGATTGACAACCGTCTCCGAAAAGAATGTGTGATTTTCGCAAACTCTTGAGTAAAAAAAAAAGGAGGGCGGCCAAATCTTTTGAATATCGCCAAGTTCTTGGGTGATCTCCCCTTTTCTAGGTATGTCGCGGCCATGGCACGTCGTTAGAGGTCGCGCGCTTCGGCGGGCTCCAGAAGGCTCCAGATGAAGTGGACTGTATAGAAACGGTCAAAAAGAACCTCGGTCAACGGGTGACTCGATGGGGATATTGAATTCGGCCGAATATCGATCGGACATGTCGTTGCACGACGGCGCCGGCAGATACGGCGCAGAATGCGATGCATCCAACGGTCGATGTTCAGAACTTGTTGAAACACTTCAGGGAGGAATGCCAAGGCAGGGCGTCACTGCCTGGCTCGTCGCGCTCATCCAAATTCCGTTGTTCGACAGCCGGCAAATCGGCACATCGCCAAGATGCTGTGCACCGGGTCTGAATGGTCAACACGGCCATGTTGCGGATTGGGATGAAACTTGGTTTTTTGAAACTCAATAACCGTTGGAAATGTAAAGCAAGGTGACGACAGATTGTTGTATCGACCCAATATTGCATCCTTATCAACAACGGAAGGACGGAAGGGATCGTCATCAAGATAAAATACGAAAGAAAAATACGGATATGGGAGGAAGGAATATATGATGATGATGATGTAGGTAGGGCACACCGCCGGCTGGGCAAGTTACACAGTGGCGGTGATGCAAGTATTAAAAACACAAACAAGATGTGTTGCCTTGATGAAATACAGAGAATTTTGGTTCCGATTTTGCCGGGTTGCAGGAAACAGGAAGAGGCTGCCCGTCCCGACTCCGAAAGTTGCAGCAAAAGTGCAAAGTATATATTCAGCCCTTTGAGCCCAGGGCTGCTGTCGGTGGCTACATTCGGTGGCTTCGACGGCTGAACTTGAAGCGGCCAACGAGAAAGCGATGAACGTATGTGAAAATCCCCTGAAAAAAAAAGGTCCAGAGGGAAAGGCAACAATCAGATCCATGTGGTCTTTTATGGGTCTCTCGGCACTCTTGGCGGGGTACCGTGCCATGCCAAACCTAGTAATCCCAGCAATCCTGGGCATCTTGGACAGCGGTCTGCAGGGAAAATAGCGGTTGCCGAGCGGGCTTGGCTTGGAGCTCGCGAGACAGAAAAGCCTGTTGATGCCCGCCACCAATTCCGCCAAACCCCTTGACGACAATAATTTTTGGTTGTGAACCTTTTTTTTTATTTCATTTTATAATTTTTTTTATTTTTCCCTCTCTGTGCTCTCTCCTCCGATCGATCAGCCGCTATTTCGTCTTTTTCCAATTTGCTCCGTCCCCGCCGAGGTGTGCAACATTTGGACAACAGCTTTTCCAGGGTCCAGGTTGCTCAGACGTCCACACATATGCAACGGTTCGACTGAACACCGACGACCTCCTTCGACCTTGGACGAATTATATCCAACAGGCAATCTGCTATTCTACACCACGCCAAATGTTCCGCCAATAATCTTTTTAGCTGCTTGTTTTAATTAATTTTCCCTTTGTTCGACCTTTTGAGTTCCAATCTGGCTTGCGGAGCTCTCCACCTTCCTGACATTCATTCCATCTTCGATTAGGGTATACTGTGGAGGAGGATAGTTGTTAGGTTTATTTTGGAAGAATACTTGCAATTGCAATTGGGACCGTTTTGCTTACCACTATGGCGTCCACGGCTCCAAAAGCAAACCCAAGGAATATCAAATGGGTAGAGGTAGGTTGAGAGAACCGACGCCACCACCACCACCACCACCACCAATTCCTCCCATTCTTTTTACCCCTGGCTGACAATGTCTCCCTTGTCCAGGGTCTCCGAGGTATTACATCGGCCCTTGTCATTACCACCCACGTTGCGCGCGCCCTCGACTTTGCCTTGTTCTTCCCCGCCGATACCAAAGATGGGCCCCCAAGGTTATTACAGTATCCGTACCTGCGTATACCGTACCAAGGTCGAATCGGCGTGCCCATCTTCGCCTTCCTGACGGGCTTCGTCTGCGCATACAAGCCCCTGAAGCAGGCATACCAGCAGGGTAACCAATCGGCCGCCCTCAAAACCATCGCCCGAAGTGCCTTCCGCCGGCCCCCAAGGTTGATGCTCCCGGCCATCATCGCGACCCTCATCAGCTTTTTCCTCTCCTGTCTTGGAGCCTACCGGGCTGCAAACCGCTGCGACAGCTTCTGGGTCCGTTTCGATGCTCCTGATCCGCTCCCCTTTCGCCAAAACGTTCGACGACTCTTCCGTACCTCTTTAACAACATGGACAAATACCGAGAATATCTTTGATAGACATCAATGGGCCATGCGTCCTCTGTTGATTGGAGCTTTCCAGGTTTATATTGTTCTTGCGGCTACGATCGGCATGCGCTTCAAGTACCGCATCTTGGTTCACGTAATGCTGCTCTCGTATTGGCTCATGAACACCGGCCATCTGACAGGTACGTCCGACCCCAAATCCCCTGCATTAGCGCCGTGGACAAACTTGAGACTGACGTGGGATACTTGCACACAGAAACCTTTGGTGCCATGCTTGCCCTCGGAACTCTCCTCGCCGAGCTCGCCCAGCATCGTCCAACGCAGAATTGGATTTCCAGTCACCAGCGGTTGCTCAGCTTTATTGTCGCTCCCTTCCTCTTGCTCGTCGGCGGCTATGTCGGCTCTTACCCTCAGGAGCATGAGGACTGGGCTCCTTGGTCGCGCGACCTGCACGCATTCTTGATGAACCCCGTTGGAGACGTCAACCAGGGCAGCTTTTTGGTACCTAAGGGGTCCAACGTCCATCGTCGCACTTCGGCATTCTTCATCATGTGCACTGCCATTTCCATCTTTATCTCTCCCATCCTCCAGAAGCTCCTCTCTCACCGCCTCCTCATCTGGTTGGGCCACCACTCGTTTGCCGTCTACCTGACGCACGGAACCATTCTCCGCACCGTTGGAATGTGGATCGTGTATGGAATCTCTGGAGAGCCGTGGACCCCAGCCGGTAAGAACGAGGACGGGTCCCCCAAGCATCAGGAGTTTCTCCATCCCAGATCGCGCACTCACAAGATGGCCTCTATCCTCATCTTCACCACTCTCACCTACATCGCCGCTTGGGCATGGATGAAGTGGGTCGACAGTGCTTGCGCGCGCGCAACACAATGGCTGGAGAAGAAGGTCTTTGACGACGACGAGGGAGAGTCCAAGGCCAGCTTGTTAGAAAAGGGGTACGTCAACGGCAACGGGGCTGTACCACCACCATCCGAGAGAACTCTACCTCCCCCATGAGTCTGCAACACGACAAACGCTTACGATATTTCCTTGGAATCTTTTTTGCAGAACTCGCTTCTAGACATTTTTCTTTCCTTGACTCTTTGGATATTTGGGAACCATAGAGAGATGAGGCGGCGTGTAAAGGTGCATTATTATTATTATTTTCCTATCTGCATCGGTTTGAGCCAACATACCCAAAGGCGCAAACGAAAAAATGGGGTAGAGCGATATATGGATTGGCGGCCATCTTTTGAGATCATATAAGGATAATTACACAATCGAGCGCGCCCAACTTTCCTCCATCAGACTCTCGGCTGGAAATCAAGTGTTTGTTGTTGTTGGAAAATGGCCGCTTTTCTATTCAGGGACGATAAAACTTGTATCGCCCAACGCCCAAGACACACTCTCCCTCATCCAATGTCACTATTTATAAAACATAGCATTTGGCATAGCTATTGGTGGTATAGAATAGCGACATATGGAGTTCTTTCTTTGCGATCTTGTTTATTCTATATATTAATGTTATATACCTTTTTTTTGTATTCATGATGTTTTTTTTTGTACTACAATCATGGCACATGCAGTGCTTGAAACAATGGCTTGTCGTACATGTACTCTAGAGACGGTGTGGCAGTGAGACATGACAACATTGTCTCATTCTCTTGATGGAGCGAGCGTCTTTCTGTGATTGTCTTGGACATGATATGAGGATGAATGGAGGCGGTCAATAGGGATGAAGGGATATGAGGATGAGCTGGTGATAGGTTCAGTCCATAATTCGGAATTCAAGCGGTTCAAGAGTTCTTTGATGTAGTTCTTGTGTGATGTTTGAGTGACACGAGGAGAAAATAACACAACCACATTGTGTGACGGGCCGGGTCGGTGCCTGGTATTACCTCGTACGAGAAGTACACCTTGTCAAGGCCATCGTTCCTTTAACCTTGTAGTCTGATCCTGCAGCAGTGACACTGACTGCACGCTTCATACAGCTGTACAGTACAATATAGTTGGTGTCAAGTTAACCCGAAGTCAGATAGAACTGCATTGGGGGAATATCTCTGAGCGGCAGTCTTCGACCTAGTCATCTCACCAACCCTCTATATACGTCTGTGAAATGCTATTAAGCTCTCTTTGATCGAGGATAGAGAACACCCTTCAATGAACATGTTCACTTCTGTCTTCCATCGTAGTCCATACGAGGTCTTTATTCTTTATAGATCGGGAATCTCAAAGCCGAGTGAATGTGGTTCGCAGCCACAATGTATTGACATTCCCAAAAGGAAGGAATTTAAGATGCCAACTTATCCATATCACTCAAGATATACCTCTCTGTCTGTTGATGGGCAGTTGAACCAACCTCGGCTTCCCGAAACAACTTAAAGTCAACACTGAGCTGCAGAGTCCAGAGATAAGACACCATAGGTTTATCCAGACCCTCTTAGGGCTTACATTCTACAAAGACTGTGAGATGATTGAGAAGCAAGCCATGTTTCCTCATGAGCCGACTTGGCGCCCTCGGCATGGGCCAAGCGATGCCAACATCAACGCACTTGAGGATGAACAAGACGTTCCAAAAGCCACCCGAGAATCATCAGGGTTGACAGTCCCTCGTCAGTCAGCCGTTGATGAAACCTCGGTAACTTCGGATTACCCTCCACTTCAAGATGATCTCAACGCCGACTCCCAAGCTGCTACCAGACCACAACCGCCTCCCAGACGTCCCGGCGCTGGTAGAAAAGCAAAAGGTCTCAGAATAAACAACCCTAATCCTCCACCCGTTGGAACCGAACCTGACCCTGAATCTGATCACGTCACTATTTTCCCAGACGGCTCTGTCCGTGGACAACCAAAACACGTTTGGGCATGGCTAAAAGGCGTAGGCCTCTGTGCCAACAAGAACTGCCGCCAACAGCTTGACGACCCTTATCATGCTTCGTGTGCCAAATGTCGTGCAGCTGACAATATCAAAGCGAAGCGATATCAGGCCAAGAGGAGGGCAGCCAGGGCGGCGGCGGCGGCGGCAGCTACAGCTACAGCTCAACCTGTGATGTTACCACCGCAACAACATGATCACGTTCTGGGACATTCAAGAGTTGAGAAGCAGACTAGAGAGCCATTCAAGCTTCCACCATTGTTACGAGATGAACTTGTTCGTCTTGAGAGTCAACAACAACAAGAGGGAGAAGACGATGATGGCGGCCACTACGACCGCATCAGAGAAGAACTATACCAAATAGTCCTCGGCCGAGCAGAGACTTCCATCGCTGAAATCAGAGCCAAACCCCAAAACGCCGTGAGTCAGGATGATTTGATCCAAACCGTTAACCTCAGAACTCTGGATGACCTGACTGCAGTCCGTCTTGCTACCCATGGCCCGGTCCGCCACGACGCTAATATCCAGCTGCAAGAAGAAGCTGTGTCAGTCGTCGCCGAAGAGGAAGAAGCATTCGGTCTCCTCGGTGATTTCTTCTATGACCAGGCGGCTGGTCAGCTATTCACTTGTTTTTCTCAGTCATTACAAACTGAAACTAATTGTTTGTTATCATCACAGTCTACGACAACGTTCCGGAACTCTTCCCACAACCACCATGGATGGAAAACAACAACTACTACAACGGAGAAGAACTTGACAGACTTCTCATCACTTCCATCCCAAACTGGAACTACGATTGGGAGAAACGAGAACAACAGCAACATGACCAGGAACAAGAAGATGAACATGATGGAGTCTACATCGCTTGATCCACGACTATTTGAGTCATTGGACTATACCGCAAACATATTGGAGGCACCGATTCATCCTTTATACAGACGCACACATACAGTGGAAGGGTATGACTTTACCAACCCAAACCTTGGGGGCAGCCAAACACATCCAGAACCAGCAACTATCAACCCTCTTTTCCTGTCAATACAGCACTCAGCATCGGGTATCATACCAACAAACTCGGGGAACCGTCAATATGCCATCTCAACCTTTGCGCCTATGGAAGTTGGACCACCCACAGCCAGGGATATCAATCCACCCTCATCTATCCGCCTCAAACCCTTTACTCCAGCCGAACCCAAACCCAACAATGACAACCTAAACCATGCAGCAACACCTACATCTAACCTGAACCATCGGCCTGTGCCCGTCCCCGTCGACCCCAGCATTCGGCCTTCAGACAAACACTTTTACGAGCAAAACCCCGATCTCCCTGAGGAATTAATCACTTCTCTTCTTCACTTACGCGATCAGATCTACGATAAAGATGGAGATACCGAGATGGTTGAGACTTTGATACCGGCAGTACATTACGATTTAACACAAATTCAGACTCATACTGAGACTCGGGCTCCAACCCGGACTGGTACTAGTTTTCAGACTCAAAAGAAGGCGCGACAGCTACAGGAAACGACGAAGAGGCAAAAGCAACAGCAAAATGGTAAACCCGGGGTTGGTGGAAGAGGGTAAAGGGATGATAGGATGCTTTGACTCAAAGGATTCACCTGGCAAAGGATGATGATGGGTAGTAGGAAGAGGAGTATGAGTGGTAACAGGGGGAAAGAGGGAGGAGAATGGAGGAGAAGGGAGAAAGTCATGGGCAGCTTAACAGCAAGGAAAGAGACGGGCAGTAAAATAGCAGTTGAATGCATGCCTCCTTCGATAATAGCCGAAGGCATCAATCAGAGATGAGTTGAGCAATAGCAGGGAAAGAAGGAACATCAGGAAACTGGGTCAACAGCAATAAACGCACTTTATATTTGTACACGTACATGCCACATCGTAATCATGTCTCGAGTGTAGGTAGTGTAGTGTCTTGTTCATGTCTGCGGGTGCGTCAAATAACTGTTGAGCAGTGGCGCAAATACTAACACAAACCTTCTAACAAATAAAGTTCTGACCTCCATTTATGTAGTACCCGTTGGTATGACGACCCAAAACCTGAAAGAAACGCCAGAATCTTCATCATACCTACATGATCGATATCTAGTAAAAAGGTTTTAGGCATAGGTTTTCCGCCGTCAACCACACCATTCAGATCACACAAGTCTCACATCCCCCCCTCCAAAAAAACACATCCCTGATCAAAAGAGAAAAAATAATGTGTTTGGCAAGGTATATACAAAACAAAAATATCCAACACACACATAAAAATAATGCCAAAAAAAGGCAATACGCCGCCCGTCTTCCCCCCTTCCTTCCCGTCCCTTTCCAAAATGCTGATATCAATCCACCCATCAACCCAATCCCTCCTCTTTTTCTCTCTCTCTCTAATGACACACAAGACAAAAGAGAGATGATATCGCTTTTTTGGTAATGTGTTACCGCCGGTCATGATTGATGATGATACAAAAAGGAAAATAAATAAATAAATTTCTGTTCGCCCCTTTTTTGATTTGTTGCTCATCCGTTCGTTTTATTGTTGTATGATGTCTTTTTTTTTATGCTTTGGCCGCCTTCATGCTATCGAATTCTCGGTCGCGGCTAAACAGCAACGAAAAAAACAAGGCAAAAAATCAGCTTGAAAATTCCAGAAAAAAACAACGCAGAAAGCAACGCAAAAAGTAAAAAGGCAAAAATATTTCTCCTGGTTAGGCGGGTATTTTGATCGTATATGCGTGTAAATCCGGGGTAATGATACTGTACTGTTTTGTTGTCCAAGGAGGTGGTGTGTGGGTGCTGTGGGTCCAGGGTATGATTTGTGATCCAGGTGTAAAAGGGGGGAAGTAAGACTTTGTGCATGTGATCCTGACTGAGGAGAGGGAACGGGGTGGAAAGGTGATTATTCTTCGTACCTTCCCCCAGCGATGACTGATGGCTTGCTTCTTTCAAGCTTCTCTTTGAGGTACTCGTAAACGGTGAATGTGACGGCTTGACCGGGTGCGACGCGCATGATTCTTGGGGTGATGCCCTTGTAAAAGGCGTGAATACCCTCGTGTCTGTAACAGTTCGTCAGTTATGTGCTTTTGAACGACGGAAAAAAGAAGAAAAAAACATACTTGAACATCTCGCCGGCAATCTTGGTGATGCGCTGAAGAGCAGTGGTTCCCTCCTCAGCCTTCATCTTTTGGAGACGGGTCTTGATGGTGTCGATAGGGGCATTGCTCATGGGGCCCATGGCACCAGACACAAGACCGATAAGGGTGGTCTGATAACCGGGAAGGTTCTGGCCCTGGTACTCTGGCTGCCACTGGTAGAGCCACTCCTTGAAGTAGGTGTAGGCAGTAAAGTTGACGGCCTGGTTAGAACCCTGGCGCAGAGCAGTGAGCGAGACACCGCGGTACAGCGCACCGAAACCCTCCTCCTTGACGACGGTATAAAGAGCGTGGGCCGCGTTGCGGTACTTGGGAACGTCGAGTGGGTCGGCCATGCTGTGATGTTGTGCCTGGAGACGAATCTTGATCACCTCCATGGGCGTGACGACGGCGACGGCCTCGGTGACACCGGCGCTCAAACCGGCCAAGAAAAGACCCTGTCCAGAGAGAACACCGGTCTCCTTGTTGGCGAGAAGCTGCTTGTACCATTCGAACGAGGTGAAACGGATGGCCATCTTGGGAATGATACCAGTAAGGACGGCACCGAGACCCTTGTAAAGGCCGAGGGCCGTCTCCTTCTTGACAATCTCGACACCGGTCTTGATGAAGCCGCGCTTGGCCATGCCTGGTTGTCTCCCGCGTCTTGAAAGCTGCATGCGCACCTTGATGGTATCAAGAGGATGGCAGACCAATGCCTCCATCATACCTGCACCACCGCCAGCTACAATTCCAATGCTGTTAGCATGCCGAATTCTCTCCCTTACTCAGATCACTTGAAGCTCACCGATCAAATTGGTCGCGGCAGAAGTTGGCTTCTTGCCATCCTTGTTAACTTTTGTTGCCATGCCTGTGGTTGTGTGTGTTGTGTAATGATAAAGACCGGTTTCGTCCTTTTTTCCCCCACGAGTCCACCTAGAAGGGACTCAAGAAAACCTCAGAAGATCAAGTAATAACTCAGAAAATTGTCGTGATTGACCGTTTTAAAAAGCCGTTATTTTTGGGTCGTAAAAAACGTTATCCTCCACAGAAAAAAAGAGTCCCAAACTTGGTTCGTCGTGAGGTCAAGGGGTGGCGCGCCGTTGAGATCGGTTCGTTCGAGGTGGTATAAGCAACCGACAAGTTTAAGCAGTAGCCTTCTCAGACCGGGCGAGGAACGGAGGGAGGGAGTTCCCTTTGTCCTCTATTTCGACAAATTTCAAATTGCGAGATAGGGACCGGCGGGAACCACACGAGTCAAGAACAGGGACGGATATGGAGCTGTATGCACCGGGAAAATAGACAGGTCTCCACCTCCCACACCTGGAATGGAAATAATGGAAGCAGGGATGTTTGGGATTGGGATTTGACTGTAGTATCCAATGTGTGTGTGTGTGTATGGGAATGACAACAAAGAGACTGGAAGGGAGGAGCAGAGGAGAGAGAACAATGGACTTTTTTTTTTTTTCTGGGGAACCTCGACCCCAAATATTCTCGATGATCCTCGTACCCCAGATTCGGATCTAATGACGGGAGCCGAGCCGAAGGGAGGAGCAAAGACCGAGTAAAGAACGACAAAGATTATCTAAAACATGTGTATGTACACTTGGACATGGGCACATGGTTGCTGTTTACCGGTAAACAAGAAATGACCCCAGACGCCCACGAAAACAGTTACAACCGAGACCACCGAGCAAAGAAAAAAAAAAGACTTGTCACTCGGCTTGTAACAATACGGACTGGACTCCTCCCCACACCCGCAATTGTGGGTTGAGTCACTGCAGAGGAAGAGGAATCATCCCTCCAGGCCTAGTTGGGGAAAAGACATGGCAAGTTTCTTTACCCGTGGCAGGGAAAACCCATTGAGGAACAAACAGAGGGGGAAAATAAAACGAGCATAAAAAAAGATCTGCAAGGGGAATGACGGGATGTGACGGCTTGTTGAGCAGTATCAAATGCGTCTAAAAAGCGTTCATGTACCCGTGAATGGATGATGGACGTGCGTGGCGGATTGATTGGTCGAGCGGCATTGGTGATTGGACGGACGCTTGGTCCAGGTGAGGCTCAGGCCATGGCATTCGGCGCAGCGGAAAGAAAGACTTGTCTTTTTTGCTTCTCCAGGGGATCTTTGGGGGGTCTCTTCTGGCATGTCTTGGCTGTAAACCGCTTTAAACCACCCGTCCCGTCTCTTTCCCAGGTCCTTCTTCGTCTGTACTGCTGTAAGCCTGTAATGCTGTGTCACTCACTGTGTTGTGCGAGTGAGTGTTTACCCCCCTTTTACCCCTGTCAGATTTTCCCCTGGTCGTTCTCGGGGCATCATTGCCTGTTCTGGTAACAAATGCAAAATCGCAAAATGTTCAAAATTGTCCTCGTGACGTCTTACTTTCTCAAGTCAAAACGCTCAACGGTCAAAAGTTTGAACTGGCTTGTGATCTTCCAGTGACGTATCCATAACCGACTCCAACCCGGAGAGAGCTTGTGACACTGCGGGGCAAACCCCACACTCGTAAACCCAGAGGCTCGGACGCTTCCGGGATCACCCCAAAACATTGCAACCAGCGCAATGCCGAGGTCATTTGCGTATGCCGAGAGTCCCTTGTCCAACACCTCCGATGACCCGATGACCCTACAGAAAATTCAGAGAAACAAGAGCCGCCGCAACAGCCGGAATTGTCCAAACATCCACAACTGACTCAACCAAATCAAGAGAAA
This sequence comes from Podospora fimiseda, assembly GCA_033297215.1. NCBI lineage: Eukaryota > Fungi > Ascomycota > Sordariomycetes > Sordariales > Podosporaceae > Podospora > Podospora fimiseda. The sequence goes on along the minus strand of MU865549.1, from coordinate 7,865 downwards.
AATGATTATGCAATTCTTCTGCAGAGGGTATAATAAGAAAGAATCAGAACCTGCCAACCAACACCAATCCGATGTCCTTATTCTATTTGCTTTTGAGACCTTTTGACTCATGCCTTGCGTACATGGAGCAGATATTCCCAGGGAAGAAAAACGAGAGAAAGAAATGCCATAGCCAATTCGATGAATGCTGTCGCCGCAATGCAAAAGCAAAAATAAAACTCCAATGACCGCCAGGCTTTTAGCATGGAAACCCCCAAGAAATCTTAAACATAAAAAAATAAAAAATAAAAAAATAAAAAAAAAGAGAAAGATGAAAAATCGATGCCCTTGACGCCATTCCTGGTTCACAAAACTCCGTTTCGGCAGCCGTTGTGAGGCCGTGCTTCCAACGCCGCCTAGCTTGGAGTTCCGGCTTCCGCGCCGCCGTTCGGGATGCTCTTGAACGAATAAAGTCTTACTTCGCCATCTTCGCTTCCGCTCGCCATGAGACTGTCGTTGAGACCCACACAGGTAACCGGGCCCCGATGTCCGGTAAAAGTGGCGTCGCACTTTCCACTTCGTGGCTCCCAGCACTTGACCATACCGTCGTTGGCTCCGCTGATAACTCGAATTGTGTCCCCAGCAAGCGCCCAAATGCCCTCCAAGTGTCCGAACATCGTCTTGAGACACTTGCCCGTTGCGCTATCCCACAGTCGGATGGTGCTATCAAGACCACCCGAGAGGAAGTAGCGAGCCGGTAATGGCCGTTCCGTGTCGTTTTCGAAGGCTGGGCCATAAAGCGCACGAATATCACCGTCAAAGAAGGGCGCGCTAGTAGGAACTGCCTCGAGGAGGCGTTCTGTAAAGGAGACTGTTGGGGTTCCGTCACGGCCGCTTGAGACTGAGACGCTGTCTGTGTTGTCGCCGGATCCATTGACGCCGCCGTTGGTCAATTCATCATCCGGTTCATACTCTGGAGGGAGAAGTAAGACCTGCTGGACGTGTCCGACGTGCCCCTCAAAAGTTCGAATGACTCGTCTCGTGTCCAGGTCCCATAATTTAACTGTTGTGTCATCCGAAGCTGAGATGACGGTCCTGCTGTTGATGTCTAGTCGTGTGCAATTAACCCAGTCGGAATGTCCTTTGAGGCAGAACGCCTCCTTGGAATTGAAATCGAAAATTTTGACGCTCTTGTCGATTGAGCCACTGGCAAGCAGGTGGGCATCAAAGTGAACACTAACCACACCATCCGTGTGGCCTTGCAGCGTCGAGATGCATTGGCCGGTATGCCAGTTCCAGATCTTGATGGTGTCTGTAACAATGTATTAGCAAAACGATTTCAGCGCGCAACCAGTGCAATGACATACTGTCCAAGCTTCCACTGATAAGCTTCTTATCGTCAAACTGGAGGGCTCGGATTCCCCGAGTGTGTCCTCTTAGTGTGTGAAGCTCCTCGCCGGTTTCGATATTCCAGATTTTGATGGTGGCATCGTAAGAGCCCGTTGCAAGAATGTTGTCATCGAGCTGTAGGCACGTCACGCCATTGGTATGTCCTTTCAAGACTCTGACTGAACAGCGGCCGAATTTCCAGTTGTATCCAACCTGCACGAAATTTTGTAAGCATTGAAATTAGACATTGTGGCGGCCGGAAATATGCTCACCTCCCAACGGTCTTTGTACACTGCCTTCCAACTGCGTGTCTTGGGTTCCTGAGTCCGCTCCTCCTCCTTATCCCGTGTGCACCGGCGCTTTCCGTTGGGCCCATCTTCAAGCCAATCGCCGTTCCTCTTGACACGATGCGCAATCTCGTGAGATTCGCCCTCACCTGGTGTCGAATCGGGAAGCTCCTGTATCCTTCCAGTGGCTCTCTCCTTGGCCAGTTGCCATTGTCGGGTATAATTCCGAAGTCTCTTCCTTTCCAGCAGAGGAAGCCCCCAACCGCACTTTGTGCATTTTCTGTTGACATGTTGTTCGCACATTTTGACCCACACGGCGTCGTCGTCGGCCAACTGACGCCATCTCTGGCTCACTTGCGCAGCCTTGGTCAGGCTGACAGTGTCCAGATAACAAAGAATCTTTTGGGCGAGCTCGACCGGGAGGGCATTGATGAAATCGATCTTGAGCGCCTCGTTGACCTCTCGGGAAACAAGGGAAAGCTGAGGAAAGCACAATTGTGAAAGCACACCCTGTAGCATTAGCTCGCGATGGCGCGCAGGGGCGGCGGAGAACAAAGACCACACATGGGTGATGGCTTGTTGATCCTGTGACCCGTGTCAGAACAAAAGCAACACGGAACCAAGAGTATTATGGACAATTGAACATACTGCCGGCGTAAGCTTGTCGAGCTCGTTTTGTATCATGACCATCTTGGCCTCGTCGGCGGCTCGTCGACACTTGGAATCTGGTCGGTGTCTATAGCAATATCTCGTGTTTGGGTTGACGACCTTGTTCGTCTCCTCATTTTGTGATTTGCCGACAGGAGCATAGAGACTTGGTATATGTTCTCGGAGGAAAGGGGTGACCGTCTTTCCTATCAGTAGTGACGACATGTTGGTCATGCTATCTCGAGGCCGGTGCCTCTCTTCCTCTTCGGGTCTTAGTCGCTCACAGCTCTTTGCCGTATCCGGGGTTTCGGTGGGAGTAGATGTTGACTCGCTTTCCACGGAGGGAAGGGTAGTTGTTTTGTGCGGTGGAGTGTTTGTTATGTGACGTGTTATAGTATAAGCCAGCACGGCGTCATCCGGGTTGCGATCGATGCCATCTTGCGTCGGGTGCAGCGGATGAGCTTGGGCGATGATGGAAGATTGGCTGAGTTCCATGAGAGGAACAGGCGAGGCCGCAGGGAAAATGCGGTCCTTGCGTAGTTCAGGAGTTAAATGATGGGACAAGCGGGCATTGGGCTCGCTTGCCAGCATCTGTCAGGCTGATGGCAATTGCGTGCTAACAAACCGGAACGAAGCTGGAGGGTCCTCCTTTCGGTGGGTAGGCGGTCAGTCAGATAGGCGACAAGCTTGGTGGACGGGGCGGCACAGTTAGCGGCACGCAATGGAGGGCTTATGCGTCGCAATCGGAATGTCGCACAATCAGGACTGGAGATTTGGAAATGCCGAGCAACGGTTTCTTCACGACGAGATATACAACCCGACGGGCGGTGGTGGTGATGGCGGCGATGGCGATGAGTGGCGTGGACAAGGGTTTACAGGGCGCCGTTTAATGAGCAGAAGATGGTCAAGCTCAATCGACCAGCTGAGCGACGGAGTTGAGCTGTAGGTAGCTTGGCGATCGAATATTCGATGCGATAGGTATTGGCGGCAAAAGTGACTCTGACGACACTTTTCGATTTTGATGCAAGAATCTGGAGAATGGCGAAATCGCTTTGGTGGAGACTCCGTGTGTGCTTTGCACCAAGAATTGCGTTATCACTCGTCCATTCGCTTCAAGGTTCCGCTTCCCGAGATTTTGGTTCCGGGGAAGGTCCCCGCTGTTAGTGTCCCTCAGCTCAAGCTGAGACCCCAGCTGGGAGTCTTTTGAATGCGAATTCTCCAGCACAACCGTGTTGGTTATGGATATTGCAATGTCGAGAAGAAGGATTCCTTTATCGAAACGTTTCAAAAAATCCACTCCTGATTACAGAAGGTTCCCAAATCTTCGGGAGTGAAGACACTCTTAATCAGCAGTCATCAAGGTTCTCGCTCACATACACCTCCCACTATTAACAGATGGAACTCCACTTCCAATGAACTGTGGGCCGCGATCGGATTTGACGGATGAGTCCAGTGTCACGTGCGCACCTTCTGTCAATCAGAATCTCAGGTTGATCAAGAAAGGAAGGCCAGCTTGTTGCGTTTGGAGACGTCCACTGTTTCTCCAAATTCCCATTCAATTTTATCTGGTTGCAAAAGCTTATCGCGCTTTGGAAAAAAATATCTGTTCATCCGGTTTCGGCGATTTTCAACTCTCCATTTTCTTGACTGGATTCCAATTTGGGTGGCGCATCCAGACTTCAGACCATCCTCCCGTCAAGCCACCACCACCACCCATCATCTTGAGTGGTTTATTTTGTTTTCATTACCTTTTTGTGCTACCCACCACGGGTGTGTGCTTGCAGGTGTATGTTGCATCTTGTTGCACAATTCACAGCACACGGCACTGCGGCGCGGCATTTCCTCTTCAATCAAGATTGGCCTTTCTTTGGTCGTCGGAAATGCCTCGAAATGTTTGGTTCAAAAAGCCAATTGCGTCTTTCTCACCGCTTCTCTGCACAGCTGACTGACAAATATCATGCAGCAAACAAGCACTTTTAAGAGGCTGAAAATATCAGGGGCTGTTGCTCCTTGGGAAAAGCTTGTTGCAAGCTACACGTCACTAGCATCTTGGGCCATCAAAACCTCCTGCCCATCGAGGACGACGTCGAGATAAGCAGGCCGGCGCTAAATCAGACACCAAACATGACATGGCTACTTTCCAAATCTGGGTTCCGGGTGCGGCTCCCCTCCCACGAATCGAAATGCTCAAAGTGATATGCCGGAGCCTTATCAGAATATCCGCCGGCAGCTTTCAGAGATTCCGCGAGAAGTTTGAGATTTGTGCAACATTGCGCCATTCCTTGGCGGATGGCATCGACGCCAATATATTGTGCCGCTCGAATTGGATAGGATTTCAAATATGCCGTTGGCCGATTGGGCTCGAGATACCGTATTCAAATCTCAACGAAAAGATATATCTCATGAGGCCTCCACATGTCCAGACACGAGGAGACTGGAACCTTTGCCGAGCCAGCAGCGGAGCAAATACTCCAACCAAAGTTACCAAACTCAAGCTGGATGGTTTTCTGATTCTTGTAAAGGACGGTGCCTTGCCGTATGATTTTGGTGCAGAACTCTCGACCAACGGCCCAATTAAGGTTCACGGGCCTTCCACTCTCGTGCTTCCCGGATGCCGTTTATCCCCAGACTCCCCACCTGTTGGAGTACATGAAGCTACAACGTTCGTCCTCATCATGTACGGCGTACAGTGTACTTGTTCCACCCGGCTTCGTAAGGAATTCGGTGCTTTGCTTTGTGATCAGGGGTTTCTTTACTCCAATTCCGTAGGTCGTTCAAGGGTCCAATTTCTTGGTGATACGCAACACGAGCACTACATAAAGTTCAAGTTGATAATCCTGCCGTACAACAACTTGAATACACCGAGCCTTGGCAATATAATTAGGGAAAAATTAAATCAACATTTCTCTTCTCACACACCTAATTTTTGTTGGGCTCCATACCTAACTAAAACAACTTTCCCAGGAGCCAGACCAATTCCACACCAAGATAACTTTGAGAGGCTTCATTACATGATGCTTCCTGCCTAGACAGCCGCAGGCACAGCACTAACATTAACAGCCTTACAGTCTCCATCAAGCGGGGCCCCGTAAGTAACCCAGGCCAAAGCCAGATACTTGTAACTCCCAAATTGCGTATTACAAACGTGCCACTGATAAAACAGTCCAGTCCCATTGGGCGTGACGACATCGTCCACATAGGAGGGAATGAAAAGCTTGCTCTCGGCGTCGAGCCCAACAATGGCGATGTCGGTTCCCTCGTCTCCGGGCTGGAAGTAGCTCAGGACGACATTGGTGGCAGGGTTGAAAGCGAAGCGAAGAGCGCTGCTCGCGATGAGGTTGGCGTCTCCGCCGTAGTTGAGGTTGTAGACGAGAACGCCAGTGTCGAATCCGGATACAGTGCTGGAGTCGGTCGTGTTGAGGTAAAAGACGCCGCTGGTGGTGGCAGCTGTGTTGCTGACGCAGAGCTGCTCGATGGCGGCGCCGGAGTGGCAGGCCGAGAGGAACTTGCCGTCGAGGGTGGGCTCGTCGCTCAGGAGCTTGAGGTTGTAAGGGGCGGATTGGTTGGGGAACTTTTGGGCGAGCGTTCCCGAGATGATTGTGGTGGCAGCGAGGGCCAGAGAAGTGAAGGTGAATCCGAGCATTGTTTTTGGATGAGTGGCTATCTACCTACTGGTAAAAGCTTATGACGAAGAAGAATATGATGAGATGGAACGGAATTAATGTCGTCAACTTGGGCAGAGTCTGTTCATTTTATACTTCAGAGAAGAACCTCATTACCTAATAAGGCCCATGACCTGCAGGCCAAAGCTCTCCTCCAGAGGCCACGGAAGGCAAGGAAATTGAAGACGCTATCAGGGACAGAGGTCTCACAAATCACCCTGTGGGACATTGGGACAGATTGACAAAGTTATAATATTATTGAGCGGAAGTAACATTGTGTCTCTCTCTCGGCCCTAGCATCAGGCCATCAGCAGATGTGCGAGGTGATGAAACCTGTCAACCCGAAATTAAAGTATTCAGAAAATCTCGATTGTTTCTGCCGGTTGCCGGTTGCCGGTTGCCGGTCGACGTCTCGATGGCTGTATGTGTGGGCTTTTGAGAGAACCTTTGAAAGTGAATGGTCAATGCAAGACCGTACGTTGCCTTTGCCTCAATGCTTCAAAAGGAATGTGGAGCGAAGCCTATCACTGCCACACTTGGTTCTATCGGGCAAACCCCCAAACTCCCGGTCCTCGCTTCGTTTATATCCTTAGCCGAGTTGATAATGAGAGAGCTTCGGATGGCGCACTGAACAGGAGAGAACCCAACGGAGATATCATATTGGGAAATGATAATGAAGGCTCCGAGTTCCCTGATGAGTCCTTCAGGGATCCATCTAGACCCAAGCCTAACCGAGCGATCGAGAGGGAGCCAGGCGACCGGCGATCATATGATGAATTGATGGCGGTGCTTAGGTAAAGATCGATAGTTGAGGAAGCAGGAGTATCTGCTTACCTCTGTATAATTTGGTCATCACGGGGCTCCGGATTGATTTACATACCTGGGTAGCAAAGTAAAAACAACTCCATTAGCGTTTTTGTATTTGTCAATAACAGACATACAGAGTAGAAATCAACTACGTCAAGATTTTGACTCTTTTCGGTTTGTTATGTACAACTACATATGGAGTAGGTATGTAATTTGATTCTGTGAGTGAGTTTCCGCATGCGGACTTTTTTTCTCCTTTGAGACTTAACAATCCGGACTTGCCCCTGAGATACAAATACACAAAGTAATTGACCCTCCATTTTGAGCTCCCAGCAAAGACACTTTACTTTTTGTTTTCTTCAAAAGATTTCAGCACCAGGAATCTCACTTTGGAGCCCATATCTACGCTTCTCAAAAGAATCGCGCCAAATCCCAACACGGATACCACAATACCAAACCTCCCACCATCATCCAAAAATGTCAACCCAACCCCCCAGATCCTCCCGCAGAAAACTCCTCAAACAAAAATCCTCAACCCCCTATCCAATCCCCATCCCTTATTATAACCCCCCTCGCGGATCCCGCAATCCTCTGCCTCTTAATCCTCGGCGCCCGACTCTTTTGAATTTTTCTTTCCTTTCTTCAGGCTTTAACAGCAACCTTTATCTCTTATCCTTCTTCCTCTTTCTTCTCATTACATTCCTGGCCAACTTGGTTAGACGTCATTTTTTTTCTTTGCAGTACAAGTACTGGATTTATATGTGGTGCGGTACGCTCTGAGCAAAATATATAAAAGTCAATTGGCGCAGGTGAGGGTATTTAATGCCAAAGTGTGGGGTGGTTTGATTGTAAGTTTTTTTATATGTCCCCTTCCCAAACAAATCTTGAGAGTACCTAAGCCTGGAATACCTATACTGACTGTTGGTTATTGATGAGTTACCTAGGGCATAAAATCCCTTTCAGTACTTTTATTCACAATTTTTGTGATCAGTATAATCCCTTGTTACAACCTGCACCAGAGGTGGGTACAGACTGCAAGGCAGTACGCCAAAGGGTAGCTTGACAGGATAATCGAAGGTTGTGGCACGCGTCT
>MU865548.1:0-25833 GCA_033297215.1 Podospora fimiseda | reverse complement strand
AAACAAATCCGCTGGCTCTACGCTGTGTGGCCTCATCAACAGCGCTTGATGGCGTAGGCGGCGTCTCCTCCTTTTCCATTCGCTTAGCGTAGAATTATCTGCGTCCATTTCTTCCCAGGCCGAGTTAGGTGTCCCCTCTGTTCCCGCCTTCAACAGATGGTTTTAGATGTCGATGGGAAAATGCCTTACCATTTGTGTTGTTCGTCAGGGGAGTACCAGTCAATATCCATCGATACTTTCCAATGAGATATCGGCACGCTCTGGAGGCTAAGAGAATCGTTAGTAATTTAAACATACAAGAATGACAAGCTGCTACTTACTCTTGCTATTACGGTTGCTCATAGCGTGACCTTGTACCCTGCTCTGTGTATTTCCTTGTTCTCTCAGGGAGCACCGGAGTTATACAGAGCATCCTGTGATTGGTTGCACGGGGACTTGCTTTCCATCCTTGGCCCAATGATTGGCTGAGGTGTCCTGGCACCTCGGGAATCACCCAGTGATCCCTGTGCGAGGGGTATTACGCTTGGGGCGTAACACACTCCCGTCAGGGTGTGGTGGCCATCAAGGTACTGGGGAAGCTTCCGGAAGGTTAAATAGAGTTTTGTTTTGCTATGAGAGTATGGGATCTCAATCTAGGAGTAGCAATGATGGTGTTTCTGATTTTACATCTTTTCAGGAGTCAGTAAACAGACCCCCCGAGAAAAGGGGCGTTGCTCGGGGGAGCCGATTGATTACGTAATCCCCAAATGTTCTGGATCGTGACATTCTTGTGGACACTGCACAAAGTGCCCACTGCCAACAGCTGGGATAATGGATGCATAATTAATTTGAGTCTCGAACCCGACGTCATCAGGAAATACATCTACCGAATTCATTGATGTTTGCGTACTCAGGCTCCCTCGCTCTTGCATTGTTTGGAAAATACCCCTTGCAGCTGAATGTTCAATTCCGAGGAGTGGCTGAATTGGCTTTATTTTTATCCTAGCCATCACCTGCAGGCTGCAGCTGAATGTGCTGCGTTTCAGCGACTTCTGTGCCCCCCATGGCCATATCAATCCTATCAATCGTACCACCAGGTTTTTAAACCTAAACAATGTTTACGAGCCAGTTTTCTTCATCACGACAAATGATCCACCATATCGATATCCAAAAACATCATGCCGATCGAACTGCACGATGTTGACGGCGGCGCATCTGGTGGTGCCGGCGTCGGCCATGTCCACGGCTCCCAATCGCGCGACTTCGCAAACATGCCCTCCGATCCCTCATCGCAGCGATCTTCCGTCGACCCTATCGATTCTGGCCACCCGAGTCCTCACGTCCACTATGCCCTGAACCTCGATACCACCCAACCCCTCAATCGCGTCGACACCGAAAATGCGTTTAGCCCTGGTATTCGACGTCGAATTACTCGAGCCGCTACCTTTAGAACCGTCAGCGATTTCGAAGACTTCTCAGAACGCCCGGGATGGCGTCCCGGCGCCGAACCGGGAGTTGATCCCAGCAAACCCGATGGCGGCCATGGTTCTATGACAACTCTGCGGGCCCCTTGCGACATCACCGTTGTCGATTTCTCTGAGGATCACATAGAAAAGACCCTATTCCACAACGAGACTCTCAACGAGTTTCTGGATAAACCCCAGCCGCCATGGGTAAAGTGTCGTTGGATCAATGTCAACGGGCTAAGCTGGGATGTCATTCAAACTCTTGGTCACCACAAGAATCTCCACAGGCTGGCAATCGAGGACATCATGAACACAAGGAACAGGACCAAGGCAGAATGGTATCCTACGCACGCCTTCATTGTTCTGACCTTGCAGAAGCTGGTCCGCCGTTGCAATCCCGACGATGAGCACAGCGACTCCGACGAAGATGATGCGACAAGCCACATCAGCAGCCGCAGTGCCTTCAGTGGGCGACGTGTCAGACACATAAAGCGGGCTCTGAGACGGATGAACAAGTTTTTCAAGGAGAGAACTGGGAGCGCCACAGATCCTTCAGGCCTTGAAAATGGTGACGGACCATATCCTCAAAAAGACCCGGAAGACGAGCAGAAGCTACCTCCCTTCGAGTCGCAGACGACGGGGCTCTCTGGTCTCTCTGAGAGCGAGCCCGGGCCCGAATACCGTACTCTCCAAGGATATCACGCCTCGCCTAATCTTGCGTGGACCAAGTACATGGAGAAGAACTCGGCTTTGGCCTCCAAGAAACTTGATGTCGCTTGTGAGCAGGTCTCCATGTTTATCACAAACGACAATACCATCATCAGTTTCTTTGAGCAGTCAGCACAGGACATCGAGGAACCGATTGTTTCGCGATTGCAGACAAATGACACAATCACTCGGCAATCTTGCGACGCCAGTATGGTTGGACACGCCATCCTCGATGCAATCATCGACTTGGCGATGCCGGTAACCACCTGCTACAGCGACGTCATTGATGACATTGAACTCGACGTTTTGAATCGGCCAGACATCAGCCAGACCAAAAAGCTGTACATTGTGGTTTCTGAAATCAACAAAATGCACAGCTTCATCACACCGATTACGACACTGATCCAGGCTCTGCGCGATCACAAAACTGATATAGCCCTGGACACGGCCATGCAGAAGATCCTGGATCCCAAACATCCCGCCATCATCACTACCCAGACATACATGTATCTCGGTGACGTTCTCGACCACTGCGTTCTCATTACCGATGCTCTGGACAAACTCAAGGGCACTGCAGACGGCATGATTGATCTCATCTTCAATACCATCTCGGCAAATCAGAACGAGTCGATGAAGCAGCTGACTACGGCAACAATCATTTTCCTACCCCTGACGTTCATAACGGGATACTTTGGGCAAAATTTTACCGATTTCAACATGTTGGAGTGGGGCGTGGGTTTTTTCTGGCAGATCGCAGTCCCTGTTGTCGTTCTTACGATTCTCATCTTGTTGAGAGAGGCCATCTACGACTACTTCAAGGCCTTGCTTGGACGACGCTACATTTCAGGTCTCAAAGATCGATCGAGAAGACGTCGGAGCAGGAAGCGTCGGTGAGAAAATCGGGTTTCGTCATGGGCTGGCTGGCGTTGGATACAATGGGTTTTATGGGTTAAAAGGGGTATGAATGGTAATAAGCGGTTCGACTTTGAACAGGTGGCGGTTTTTCTCAAGATACCCATTCCTGGCAGGGGGAAAACCCCCCTGTGTCAGTCTCCTTAGCAGTATTCTTTTTTTGCATTGGTATTACAAGGTAGCTGTTTTATTTTTACTTTTCAGTGCTTGTTTGTTGTAATGCATTCGTTGCTGGTGTATGTACGCTTGCACCTTGAACTTTTTGTTTAAACGTGACCTCGAAAATGTTTCTTACAAGATGGGCTGGAATTTCTTTGAGCCACGCTAACAGACGTTCAAGAGGGGTGTTATACTTCAAATGCCGACTTCTCCGCATTTACCAAGCTTCCCTCGGATGTTCTTTCCGCCCCTTTTGAGGGGTGACATCTCGGGAGTATACCCGGCGGGGCGAGACAATAATACCTACGGATTACTTGAACGTATGAAAATAAAGATGAGTATCCCACTCACTCGACATGTCCTCTTTTCTTCAACTTTCGTTGTCAGAACTCTTACACTGCAAAAATAACCGTCCGTAAACACAATGGCACCTCACGCCGATCCTGTTACCTCTTCTTCTCCCACTTCTTCAACCTCCTCATATTCCATATCCGATACTCAACTCCTCTACATCAACGGCAAATACCAACCCAGCTCAGATGGCGCCACATTTCCAGTTACCAACCCCATGACGGGAGAAACCATCTACCACTCCGCTTCAGCGAGTCTAGACGATTACTATACCGCAATCGAAAGCGCTCATATTGCATTCCAAACCTGGTCAAAAACTAGTCCATCCGCCCGCAGAAAAATCTTTTTGAAAGCAGCTGATATAATGGAATCATACATAAAATCCCCCGCTCCGGAACTCATGTCCCAGGAGGTATCCGCTACTATGCATTGGGTCCGCGTCAACGTCTTTGCTACCGCCGGTTTATTCAGAGAGACAGCCAGTTTAGCTACGCATATAAGAGGGGAGATAATCCCCGCGGATAGGGAAGGAACCACATTAATGGTTGAACGAACTGCCGTGGGCGTTGTCTTTGGGATTTCACCGTGGAATGCACCGATTAATTTGACTGCGAGGGCCGTGGCTGTTCCTTTAATTTGTGGAAATACCGTCGTGTTGAAGCCTAGTGAGTATACGCCGAAATCACAGGATTTGGTGGTGAGGGCTTTGACGGAGGCTGGATTGCCTGAGGGTTGTTTACAGTTTTTGCCGACGGGGAGGGAGAGGACGCCGGAGGTTACGGAGTATGCGGTTAAGCATGCAAAGGTGTTGAGGGTTAATTTTACTGGAGGGGATAGGGTCGGGAGGATAATTGCTGGATGGGCGGCTGAGTGTTTGAAGCAGTGTGTTTTGGAGCTTGGAGGGAAGGCACCGGTGATTGTTTTTGAGGATGCGGATTTGGATGATGCTGTTGAGGCGGTCGTGTTTGGGGGTTTGGCGTTTAGTGGGCAGGTTTGCATGTCTACTGAACGGGTGTTTGTGCATAGAAGTGTTATTGGGGAGTTTAAGGAGAAGTTGCTGAAGAGGTTGGAGGGGTTGAAGACGGGCAATCATTTGGAGGAAAAAGGGGTATCGATTTCGGGACTTTTTTCCCCTGTTTCAGCTGAAAGGGTGATGGATTTGGTTAAACAGGCCGTGGATAATGGTGCGAAGCTACTTGTTGGGGATTTGAAGATTTCCGGGCCCAGGAAGACCATTATTGCACCTCATATTCTTGAGCATGTGAGTTCGGGGATGGATATCGCCCATCAGGAGACTTTTGGTCCTGTCATGATATTGTACGAGTTCGAGACGGATGAGGAGGCGGTGGTCAATGCAAACGACAGTGATTTCTCACTATGTGCTAGTGTATTCTCTAAGAATACTTTGCGGGCTTTAGATGTTGCAAGACAGGTGAGAGCCGGGGCATGTCATGTCAACGGGCCGACTATCTACGTTGAGTCGACACTGCCCAATGGCGGAACTGGCGGCAGTTCTGGGTATGGGAGGTTTGGTGGAATTGCTGGCGTGGAAGAATTCACAGAGAGGAAGATCATATCATTGGCTAATAAGCCCGGTATGAAGTTCGTCTTTTAGCTGGTACGCCGGTTTTCAACCGGACACAGACTTAATGGGGTAAGTCGGGGTAGGTAGCAGTGTGGTTTGAATACGAGAATTCAAGAGAGAATAGTTTGGGGCTTGGCGCGATGATCACTCGGCTGATGTGCAACTGATCGGAGAACGGCGCGGAATATTTCCTCCTTGCATGGTCATGAAAATACGAGATTCGAAAGCAGCCGCATCGGTACTACACGTGCAACTGAGTGTAACATGGGTGTGAATCAAGGTGTCAGTTCATCGTGATAGAGCGGCTATAAAGATGACAGGAATCCTCCAGGTCATCGTCCAATCTCTTCTTGACTCTACAGCTTCAACCTTGGCTGCAACTCTAACCATTCTTCAAATACCTGTGGAAATCCCACAGGATAATCATCAACTTTGTATACTTCAAGACTAAACATATCCATCATGATGAATCGGCTTGCTTGGGCGGCCACCGCCCTCCTTGCTCTCACCCAAGGGGCACTCGGCCTAGACACATGCGGTCAAGCTCAGTACGACCCAACTCAGGTAAGGTTCACCTTGATCAAGAGAGATTTTTTGTACCACAAACAAATTTCCCCCTGAACGACCCTCTCACGGGGAACACAACATGACGCTAACCAATTTCTTCCTCTCTTCCAGTACGTCTGCTGGTACCACGAATTTCTCTGCCCTGTCACGGCGGGTGAGGGCCTGTCGTACTGCAACGGTTCATGCTATTCCAAGTTCATGTACACGTGCACAAACAACGTCCTCACCCTCCTCCCGCCCGTTCAGGGCCCTTTTACTCTTACCGTGTGGAACCCGACTCTTCCCATCCAAGACACGCCCGTCACTGCTGGCGGTCTGAGATGGTCTCTCAACGGCAATACATCCAGCTACTGTCCCGGTGTTGTTCCTCCTTCTGAGTGTCCTCCCGGCACGACAACCTCGATTGTCTCGGCCAACGGTTATGCGGCAATGAACGTCAAGGTTCCCGGTGGACAGCTCGTCTACCTTACCCCCGATTGGCAGGTTGGATACACGCAGGCACATTCTGCGTATATCCCCTCTGGTTCTATCACTGGCGGGTTCGGCGCGTACGAGGGAGGCGGTTTTGTGAATCTCAACGGTAACGGTTTCGGATGGGTTGCTTGTCCCATCAGGGCTTCGGGCCCGACTGGAGGGGTTTGGCAGCTGTTTGGTAGGAACGAGACCAATGGTGCTTCGCTCAGCTACTGCACTCCCATCAATCTCAAGATCAATCCGACTCCGGCGGGTGAGTTTGGTGCCTGGCAGTATACTTAGAGGTGCTGGCTGCAGTGTCGTTCTGGAGATGGAGATGGAAATGGAACTGGTGAGAAAGTTAGTAGATATACTGAATCAATTCAAAGGGAAAATGGTGAGAAAATTAGTAGATAGATTGAATTAATTCAAAGGGATAATGGTTTTGGAACCTCGCAATTTTTCCGTGTGAAATGTGGTTTCCTAGTTTGTTTGGACATTCAGAAGGAATGAATATTTTGAAAGTCGAAACTGGTTGAGAAAGCGGTCCCGAGTCGGTAAGTCGGGAGATTTGAATGCCTGGGGGAAACTTTGCCCGGAAATAACCTGTTAATTAAGACGGGAGTGCTGCGCACTCCCCATCCCGAGGAATCTGATTCCTCACGCAAGCAATACAGTTCATTTGTCTACAATCTACTCTCAGTAGTAGCTCTTTGTTAGAACAACCTGTTGTTGACAGTGAACCCCTTGTCTGAGACGCGTGCCACAACCTTCGATTATCCTGTCAAGCTACCCTTGGGCGTACTGCCTTGCAGTCTGTACCCGAACTCTGTGCAAGTTGTAACAAGAAGGTAGCTTTAAATGGCTGTTTTTCTAATTGGCTAGTGAGTCAAATAGGGGGGAAATATAAAAGATAGGCATTTATAGCTACTTACGGAGGTAGCCTTCGTAACCGAGATTTAGTGGCCGGGCGACTCAGACCACTAGCTAATGGAAAAGGAACCACGGAACGGCCTTAATAGCCTTTTTATCTAAACGTGGCTCAGGATCAAGATCTTGAGACAGATCTATTATATCGGACTACTATAATTGGTTGACAGAACACTGAAACAACGCCATTGTTGCCGATCACCGTTTTATGGGACAATGCATTAATAATGAAAATGCAGGTTGCTGAATCACTCCGTCTGTTGAAAGAGGGGTTTCTCCTCCCCTCGTGATATCACCAGGCATCATTACAAAGAAGGAAAAATGTTTAAATCAGCGAGACCTGCACCGTGGAATTGTTTCCCTCCATCTCAATCCGTTTCTATCCAAATCTTGACCCTTCAGCACCACAACCTGCTCCCGTAACACAAAGATGGAGGAGCTCGCTATCTACTATGATGCCCCAACTACTTTTCCGTTCGAAGAAAGGTTGATATCCCGTAAGAAAACCATCGTCAGCATCTCCCTATTCAAATCTGATGACTCCATGCAGAAAGCCTGGCCCCAATGAAGTTCTAATCAAGGTTGTGGCCGCCGGTCTCAACCCAAAAGATTGGAAGGTAAAGATTCCCTCTCCCAAGCGCCATTGAATCCCATCTAACTCTCAATAGTGGACTAAGTCCAGAGGCCAAGACTGCGCCTTCAACGCAGAAGACGACATAACCGGCATCATCGAATCAGTCGGCAGCAAAGTCTTCGAATACAAGCCAGGAGACCGCGTCGTCGCCTTCCACCGCATGGGTGAACCATCCGGCGCCTACGCTCCCTACGCCATCGCCCCCTTCTCAACCACCTTCCACCTCCCACCCAACATCTCCTTCGAAGCCGGCGCTGGTCTCCCCCTCTCCTCCATGACAGCCGCCATCGCCCTTTACCAAGCTCTCCAAATCCCTCTGCCCAACACACCCGGGAAGAAAGACCTTCCCCTGCTAATCTACGGCGGCGCCACAGCCGTCGGCGCCTTTGCCCTCCAACTAGTCACACTCAGCAATGTCGGCCCCACCATAACCGTCGCAGGTTCAGGCATCGACTTCGTCAAGTCCCTCAACGCAGCAGACCACATCATCGACTACCGCAAAGGCAACGTTGCCCAGAACATCATTACCGCTCTGGGAGACAAGAAGCTGCATCACGCCCTAGACGCAGTCTCCGGCAAGAAAAGCCACGAGCCCATCGTGGAGGCTCTGCTGAATTCAGGTGGCGGCGAAATCAACATGCTTGATCCTCCTGAGGAAGACTACAAGTGGCCCAATGGCGTCAAATTCACCAGAACCTTCGTCGCAAGCGCTTATGCCCAGAAGCATGCGCACATAAGCCAGGAGCAGGCCGATGCAGACGGGGAGTTTGCATATTTTTTCTATCGGTACATGACGTATCTGCTTGCAGAGGGCAAGTTCAAGCCCCATCCGCATGAGGTTCTTCCTGGAGGGTTGGACGGGATTGCCGGTGGTATTCAGCGGCTGTTTGATGGGAAGGTGTCGCCTACAAAGTTAGTTGTGAGGTCAGTAAAAATCAATGGCTGTGATTTGGATTGAAATATGAGCTGACATTTCGACAGAATCGCGGATACGCCGGGACTTTGATTCATGCGGAAGGGTTGGGTGTTGTGGCTGTTTTTGTCAAGGAATGCATATGCATTCAAGAGTATGATCATGCCAATTGAAAAATAAAGAAACATTTAAAAGTAGACATGCTGTTGTCGAATGGGCGAGTGACGAATGCAAATATCCTGCATTGCTGATGATGCGCCGAATAATGATGTTGTTTGGATCAATTGACCAAGAACTCCATGAACAGGCATCACGAAATATAAACAGACGTCTTCTATGATCAAATTATCTTGCTGGGAATCCACAGGGAAAGGGCAGCTACGCCAAGAAACGGTCACGGGTGGACATTGCAAGGAGGCAAAATGGGACAAAATTGGAAAGTTGGGATGAAGGAAGGCATGGGACGATGGAGCAAAAGGTTGAACATCACAACACACATAGACTCACGACACCATGAACACCATCATCACAGACAGACACAGACACACGCACTACACCATGAACACCACATCACCAGTCACAATCAATTGAACATGTTGCACAGTCAAAGCCCAAACGTTGCAATGCTTGAGATCTATCTACTCCTCCTCTGCCCCCCCACCACCCAAGACCCACGATACCAACAACCCATGATGTCCTCCTCCTCCTGCCCCTCATCCTCGTGTGTGCCATGTAAAGCGAATGAATGACCGATTCTGTATCATGAAAAGAATCAAGTGTTAGCATCTGTTCTTGAGTCAATATAGATAAACTGAGGTCCCGCCACCACCCGCAAGCATACCCAGAAGGGTTACCTTGCGCCTCAGTTGTTCTCCCCCAGAGCCCTCTCATCCTCGTCTGTCGATCCCCCGCCCTCCATTCTTCTAGGCTGCCATCAATCCAGAAACTCAAGGGTGATCTCGCGTTCCCCACCAAGTAACGATAAGCCATATGCAGTCCCGTCATCGAAGTACTGTCCCCTCTTGATGAGCTCAGCGGTACCGATTCCCCCATGGGCAGCAGAAAACCCCCGAAGGAACCCTACGCTGGGTGGCACTTGGCGTCAACAAGAGTTGATTTCCATTCTAGGAACGCTGGTCCTTACAACCGACGAGGTGTCCGACACAACCGCATACGGAACCGCCTAGGCAGAACCGTTACGGGCATTGCGTTGCGCAAACTCTGACGAGCTACGCGGTCCTGATTACGTGATGCACACAAGAGAGGCGCACGAGCCAAAGCCAAGAGCAACCAGAAAGTGAGGGAGCCATCCTCGAAGAAGAAGAAGGGAGAGGGGGTCCAAGAGGGTCCTCGGATGATTGATAAATGAGAAAAGAAGAGTAAGAGAGAGTGTGACTTACCATTGTGAATGTTGTCGATGTCGAATGTCGATTGTGTTGTTTTCAATCGCGACTTGCGACTGGGAAAGGATGAAAGGGTTGGATGAAAAGGGAAGGAAGGAATGTGGAATATGAACGAAGAAAGCGATTGAAAGTGGAGGATGGAGGTGGATGGAAGGAAGAAGTGTTGAATTGAAGGCAAGCTTGCCAATTGAAAAAGAAAGTGGGGCAGAAGTCGCAAATTCAATTGCGAGTTCAAATGAGGGAAGGTGCAGAGAGGATGGTGAAGTCGCGACTTTGCGACTGCGCTGCGAATTGCGACTGCAACTGCAACTGCGACTGCGATTGCGACTTGCAATTTTGAAAGGATGTGAAGAATGAATGAAAAGAAAACATCGAATGAAAAGAACATGAAGATGAAACAAGTAGGTGGAGTTGATGTTGGGTTGGCAGAAGCGGTGTGGAAGAAGAAGAGTTGGGATGGAGGGGAAGGTTGGGTGAAGAGTGAGGTGTGGGATGTGGGATGTAAGGAAGAAGGGTTTGAATTGAAGGCAGCTTGCCAATAAATGCAGCAGAGTGGAGCCGCAATCACAAAAATCAATTGCAAATTCAAGTGAAGCAAGGAGCGACGGGAAGGGTGAAGTTCGTGACTTGCGATTGCGACTGCAATTGAAAGTTGCGATGCCCTTTTGGGCCAGAAAATTAATGCAATTGAGGGGAATGAAAAAGAAGAATTGAAATGATATAACACCTGGTGTGGACAAGTCGAAGATGCACCCCAACTTACCTTGCAGTCGATGGTTACATGCGATGAAAGCTGTCGAACAATGAATACAACTGTGTGCGAGGTCATGATGAAAGAGAATGATGATGATGATGAATGATGATGATGAATGATGATGAATGATGATGAATGATGATGATGAATGATGATGATGAATGATGATGATGGATGATGAAGATGAAGAAGGAAGAGGAAGAAGAGGGAGGTGGTGAGGATGAAGTGGGAGGAGGTGGTGCAGGTTGCAGGTTGCAGGTTGAAAGGTTGAAAGGTTGTGGAGATTGGAGGTCAGAAAGGCCTTTTTTATACCTGAGATTGGGGCCGACGATAATCAGTCAAGCAGTCAATCAGTAAATAGAAAATCAAATCAGGAAGTAGCGACGAATGGTGTAAGTGAGTAGCGGGCTCCACTTTAAACGTTGAAGCTGAAAATAAGGCTGCTCCCACGGCGGGCCTTCCCGCAATCACCCCCACACGCGAGCGCTGATTGGACGAATTGGGCAACCCATCTGTGATCTGGGACGTGATCTGGGGGAGGAGACCACGAATTATTCCATTTTAGGAAATCAGGCATGTGATTGCAAAGATAAATCACAAAATCAACAAAAATCAGGTCACCGGTGTGCGCATTTATGATGTCATTGTCGCGGCTATTTGCAAGGCTTTCTTGCAGCCGTGCCTGATTAAAAAGTCAAGGCCCCTGCACCAGCAACTGCCTCGTTTGATTTTAGACCACCACACAGTGATCTGCCATGCGTGTCTCTGATTTCAATTGGGAATTAAATCAATGCGTAAAATCACAAAGTCCTATGCAATTATCAATGCGTTTTAATCCACCATTTCAAATGCCCCTTGGCACGTGCAGACATTGCCAGCCTCGTCAACTACTGATGATCTGGCCTTTCCATTCCATGTCATCCTTGTAAATGTGCCATTACCTTGATTTGAAATTTTGAATGTCAATTGCGTGTGTGCCTGCAAATTCAATTCCCAGTGCAAATTCCCACCCAAAATCCAGACAGTCCTCTCTTTGTGTATCTCTATTGAACAGGTGATGGTCAAGCAACGAGGCGGCATTGGGAATTGGGTAATAGATCTGTCTCGTTGAGAGTCAGAAATAGCCTCCGAAATGAATAGCGGCAAATTTCATCGTCCATGAAGCATTGGAATCCTTCAATGTCCGGATAGGTCGGCAACATCATGTGCAATATGACGTTGGGGGTTCTCAGCCTCCTTATATTGCGTCCAAGAATTGAGGGTAAACACGATATAATCTTTTTCCAGCAGTTTTGATTGCAATGTTTGTCATTTTATGACGCAATCCCCTTGCTCGGATCCTCCGGTTCCTGATCGAGAAAATGATATAGATCGCTTCAAAGACTAGTGTTGGTCCTCTGCTTGACAAAAGTCGTCAGAGATATATATTGATATCAATCTCACTCCGTCTCGAGCCGCCTCAAAGCCTTACCCGCGATTAACAGCCGCGAGATGAGATATATCGCGCTTCATCACGCCATTGGTACAATTTTTATCGGCTTGAAATGCTTGTCTCGGCATCCGGTTTAGGCTATAATCACCATTACCCAGGCATAGTATCAACGCCCCAGATGCTGGGTTCAGGTTCCACATGGTCTTTTTTCACTGTTGCAAATCTCCGGAGCCCAAAATGGTAGGTATCTGTATACCGCCGTCGTACCGGGTCTGCCAAGGCGACATGATCGACATCGATGCGCACCAACCGTGACATCTTCAGTACCTGGTTTCTTGGCAACGTATGTTGGGGTCCAAAAATGGCCCGAATGATGATTCATCACCAAGATCCCAAATGCCACCTTTGCTTATCTGTGTCACCCCAATTCTCCGCATTCCGGAGGGCTGGGCCATCAAAGACTGAGGCCTGGTATTAAACCCGGGGAAGCGATGCCGCTTCTCCAGGTTGAAACCCCACACAGAGATCGTGGGGTGCAGAAGGAAAGTCTGGTTCAATGTAACCATGTGAGTGAGCGACTTGGAATCAACCTTGGAAACGAAAAATTATATATCAGCAGGTTCTTCCCCATCATGTCTGTTTTTTTTACCCCCAAGGTTAGAATCTCCCGCGAAACTTTCTCGCTGTCACCATGCGTCTTCAGATCGCCTTGTCGGCCACTCTGGCGGGTTTGGCTGTTGCCAATCCCATGAACAGCCCGCTCAACAAGCGAGCTGCCATTGACGACTGCTTGAAGACTGCCAATGTCCCAGTCAACGCCCCCAACTCGAACGACTGGAGAGCCGACTCCAACCCCTTCAACCAGCGTCTCAAGTACACTCCGGTGGCCATGGCTGTACCGACCAATGTTCAGCAAATCGCCGCTGCCGTCTCCTGCGCTGCCAAGGTCGGAGTGAAGGTGAACCCAAAGAGCGGTGGGCACTCCTATGCCAGCTTTGGTCTTGGAGGAGAGAACGGTCACTTTATTGTTCAGCTCGACCGTATGAACAGGGTCACCTACGACTCGGCTTCTCAAATTGCAACAGTTGAAGCTGGTGCTCGTTTGGGCCATGTCGCTACCTTGTTGTATAATCAGGGTAGAAGGGCTTTCAGCCATGGAACTTGTCCAGGGTACGTTTAGATTCTGTCCTACCAGTTGTACGACCAAGTTGCTGACAATGACACAGTGTTGGTGTTGCTGGCCATTCGCTTCACGGTGGATTCGGCTTCAGCTCTCATACCTATGGTCTTGCTGTTGACTGGATTGTTGGTGCCACCGTCGTCCTCGCCAATGCCACCATTGTCGAAACCTCTGAGACTCAGAATCCCGAGATCTTCTGGGCTCTCCGTGGCGCAGGCTCCAACTTTGGTATCGTGTCAACCTTCCGCTTCAAGACGTTTGCCGCTCCATCACAGGTCACTGTTTTTGAGGTGAACCTGCCGTGGAACAGCGCACAGGCCATTGTCAGCGGATGGACGGCCATCCAAGACTGGCTCAAGGCTGGTGCGCCCAAGGAGGTCAACGGACGTGTGTTTGGCAGCGCCATGCAGACCCAGATTCAGGGTCTCTATCACGGTACCCCTGCACAGCTTCGGACTGCCATCCAACCCCTTCTCACCAAGCTTGGAGCTTCTCTTTCCAGAGCACAACAATATGATTGGATGGGAGCATTCTCTTATTACACCTACGGCCAGCAGGTTGATGTCACTAGACCCTATAATCTGGTGAGTGCCGAGGGATTTCCTGTACATGACCCTTGATCTGCTGCTAACAAAATGTTAAACAGGTCGAGACCTTCTACTCCAAGAGTCTGGTGACCCCTGCTCTCCCTAACAACGTTCTCCAGAACGTTGCCAACTACTGGATCCAAAGAGCCAAGTCCCTCAACCGCGACTGGTTCATCATCATCGATCTGTACGGCGGTGCCAACTCGGCCATCACCAAAGTCCCTGCCAACGCCACCTCCTACCCGTACCGTGACCCCAACAACCACCTCTTCCTCTACGAGTTTTACGATCGTGTCCGGTCCGGCAATTACCCCAACGACGGCTTCAGCTTCCTAGACGGTTGGGTCAAGGCTTTCACCGACGGTCTCTCAACCTCCCAATGGGGCATGTACATCAACTATGCTGATCCCACCATGAACCGGGCTACCGCTCAGGACGTGTACTACCGAACCAGCTTGCCCAGGCTTAAGCAGCTCAAGGCTCAGCTTGATCCTAATGAGTTGTTCTATTACCCTCAGGCTATTGAGCCTGCCAAGTAAGAACAAAAGAGTTAGAGGATGTCAATAAAAATAAAAAGACAGCGGTAGAGAGGGTTGTACGGATTAAATAACAAGTAATTGAGTAGCATTAGATCCCTTGCTTTTTCATGAATGTTTTTGGTGCGCTCTTGTCCTGGTTGTAGTTCGGGCTCCTTACCCACGAAGCGTCCAACAGTCGTCGCTCCACCTCACCTGAAGCCTTCTCCTCCGACATCTTTAATGTCAAAAAGTGCTGATTTTTCACCCTTTCATCATAAATCCATTCGTTTAATCCATCTTGATGCACAAAATTATACCCCACCTCATTCCCATACTCAAACAAATCCCCGTCAAGGCCATCAATAGCGTATAAAACCGTCAGAGGATCCCACGACTCTCTCGGCTCGCCATAGGTATACCACTTATACGCCATACTAGCCGGGTTTCCCTGTGGTCCCTCCGTCATCAATCTTTTCCCAGACTTGACGTTCTCGCCGAGTTCAAATCCTGCGTAAACCACCGGCCATTTCCAGTTATTAACCACATGAGCAGTGAGGGATGCGTTGCGCCCCCAAAAGTTGTATTCCCTACCACGAGGGTATTGTCCGCCCATCACTACCAGTTCGGACACCTTGGCCGCTATTAGTTCCTCCCCGGAAAGAGGAGAGTGGCCGTCAGATGTAGAATTCATGAGGGCGGATATCTGCCAACATTGGTCAGTTAGCTCCATAATTTGATCGTGTACAATCAAGTTGTGAAAGCGCTCACATTATCCATGTATCCAATAGAAACAATCGTCACACCATTTCCATCCGGACACCCAGCCAGTGTCTTTCTATAAAGCGCAACAGGATCCCATGCATCTTCGGCATGACGATCCCACGATAAGGTCCCGCCAGGAAAGTGATAGGCTACTTTACTGGCGTATTCGCCCAGAGTAAAAAACCACGAGTCAAAAAATGTGTCATTGCTGAGTGGACGAGTGATGCCGATTGGCGTGTTTGGATGACCAAAGTGGGCAAGGACTGATGAGGCGGCGAGGGCAGAGTAGGATGAGGGGTAGTTGACATTGACGGCCAGTAGGTCGATTGAGGGGGACGTTGCTGCTAAAAGGAGTGCTCCTATATCACTTTGTATTTTCGTGGTAGTCAGCTGAAGGCTGCACAATGAAGAATGAGAATGCTTCACTGACTCGACGTCACTAAATAGGTCTGTATCTATTATGAGCCGTTTTGGGGACGGCGTGCAATCTGATCGGTGAACTATAAGAGATATTAAAGAAATTATAAGCAATGCATAAGACATGGCGAGAATAAACCGTTGGAATTTAAACTGAAAAAAAAGGGAAGGGTCTATGATGTCTTGGTCTCAATCACGGGTGTCTTTGTACTCGATTGGTTGCCCAACAAGGATTAAAAAGGTACGTAATGGGACAAAACGCCAGAGATGCAATTGCCTGCTAAATACACAACTGACTAACCAAAAAAAGACAACATCTAAAGTAACCAAACACCCAAACATCATGTTGAAGAGTCCAGCATCCTGTATTCTAATCCCACATTCATCCATCACCATTCCCTATTTCCCCTTGTCGGCTTAACCTGTGAACCCAGCAAACACTTGCCGCTGTGGCTTGGTCGGGAATAAAAAACTCCGTCGCCGCAAATAAAACCCTCTCTATGGTGTTGTTCTATCCTCTATAAACCATAGTGCTTGTAATGTAAGGAAACTCGCCCTTGTACTGCACCGGTTTTCTTGGGAGAATAATTCTCGGAACTCTTCTATTTATTATCTCTGCCCAAACGCTCCTCGTCGTCGTCTCTCAGCTCGTAAGCCGGTCTAAACTTTGAGCAATCGCCGCTTACTGCCAGTGCTGGATTGGGCCGTGTATCGGTTACACCTCCAAGAGAGGTGAAGCCGCGGTTGTACAATTCGCAAAAAGGTATCTTGAGGTGTCGGATGAACTGCCAATCAACGGAGTCAGTATTTATGCCTTCAACTTTATTTTTCTCTCAACTTACAGCCCAGATCTCAACATAATGCCAGTCAATCACAGGATGAATGCGCATAAACTGCGGCCAGCCCGCATCGGTAGGATCAAAATGCGTCAGAAACTCTCCATGTGGATCCGTTCTCCTGGTCCCAAGAAATATGGCCTTCACCGCTGGACAATCCTGCAAATACGCCTCGAGCGCCGGTCGCATTGGGAGCGCATATCGTTTTAAATCTAGATGATATTCTTGAGCTGTATTTTCCACAAATTCCTCTACTTCGGCAAACGGATGCGCGGAGACAATGTATATTGACTGAAGCGGACGGCTAAGCTCCGCGGATTCCGAACTCGGCGGTGAGATCGGAGAGTTGTCGGAAACTGGATCGGACTGGCCGGGAGAGACGGAGGGGGCATTCCACGATGGAAGACATGCCAATATTAAAATTAAAAGAACGAGACAGTCCTTTCCGCCGTTGTACGAAAGCGAAAGATGGTCGGGTCTGTGTTGTTGAACATTGTCAGCCAAGTTGTCGCAAATGCACTCTCTCGCTCTCTCACCTCGGGCAAGAAATGACGCAGCACCTACCCATATCGGCGCAGCGCCTCCTCGATTACGCCCATGGACACACCAACTTGGGTCTGGACGTTGCGCAAAACATCATCGCCGGTAATGTCCTCGCGCAGAAAGGCGTCAATCTTGCCCCGCAGTTCGTAGCATATTTCTGGAAGCTTGCGCTTTGGTGGTGAATCTGATGGCTTGGCAACACCGTTAATTCGTGGGCCATCTGGCCGAGCAAGAGAATCGTATATCATGGCGGTAATGGTGGTGTTTTTCTGAAGAAAGCATGTAGGGTCGGTGTCTGAATTGGATGCCCCTCACAGATGCCACCTGCCTGAACACCCAGGAGCGCTGCGTCAACAGGCAACAGGGGGGTTTTCTGTTCCAGTGGATGTTCTAGTGGACCCCGTCTCCGTGGGGTTCCCGAATGGACAGTGTCCCGTTCGAGTCGCGCACATGCCGCCAAAACCCGGAGTGTGCCCCACCTGTTCTGTAATTACGCCGCGTTACGGCATCCTCAACTGGACCCCGAATGCACTAACAGATTTTGCCCCGTCTGACAATTTGCGGCAAAGACTCGCCAAGGCAAACCCGGAAAACAGAGTCCCAATTCGTGCAGGTCCGCTGACTGTCGATTGCAGCGCCCAACTCTCTGCAAAGAATCTCTCTATTTGAACATGGAACTTTTGAGGTATTCCGCGAACATCCTCCAGCTCGGCGCACCGAAATGTGGACAAGACCTAAAGGAAGAAAAAAAAAGAGAGAGTTTTATACTGATCACAGCGATAGGATGAATCTGCAAAAGGTATCTGGACGAGCCCGGAATCGAACCGGGGACCTTCCGCATGCTTCGAACTGAGATTGATGCTAAGCGGGCGCTCTACCAACTGAGCCACACGCCCTTTACGGATAAACAGCAACGGTATTGTTCAGCCATGGCTCTCAGGTAAATGAAGCGCGCGTGATAAAGAACAAAACCAGCCGAATCAAAAGAAGTATCTATGGAAGCGATCGCGATCTTTTAAGTGATATGGTTGTTATTATGTGATTTGAATTGGAAGAAACACAACTTTAAAAGATAGTAAAGGCAATTACTCTTTGATACTTGGACTCTTTAGCAAGGACACATTTATCCTTGCTGACCCAGCAGTGAGCAAGTCGAGATAGGCCGGACTTGACGCTACGATCTTGCATTCATGGCCGTTCTCTTCGTCAAACCCATCAATCACGGTAAAAATCGCCTTGCCAAAATCCCGATCAAGCCGGTCTTGTAGCTCCTCAACCGTCTCATCAGCGCCAAGCCCTTTCAGACTGGCAGCTTGGCCGGCGGCCGACGCTTTCAGCTCAACCAGCTCCAAAGCAAACACAACCGGTGTCTCGCCGTCAACATTCAACCTCACCTTCCAACCGTCTCCTTTGCTTGATCCAGTCGTCACCCCCGCGCCCTTAACCGTCTTGACACCTGTCACCATAAAGATCGATGCAGTGTAATCACCCGCTCTCAGAAATTGGGCAACCCGTTCGGCTTCAATAACTTCCGTCTTCAGAGCGTTTCTGGGCTCAAAGGAGTCACTCTCCAGTCCATAGATAGAATATGAGAGCATCCTCTTTCGGTCGTAGTGAAAGCTGTCTTCGTCTCCGAGGCCATATAGTCGAAGGAATGTACGGAAAAGTCCGAAGGAGTGGTGGGCATCGTCTGTGACGTTTCCAATATAATCTGCCTTCTTGGAAACACTCTTGGGTGAGTGTATAGTTTCTGGTTTGAAGAGGGCGAGTTGAGGGTGCATGGGGTTTGTGATGATGCTGCCGAGTGTGATGGAGTCTTTGGGATAATCCCAGCCATTCACGAGGAAGAATGTTTTTGATGCCATTGTGTATAATCGTCAGTTGTTTCGACTGTGAGATTCAAGGATAAGCCCAGAGCTGGGAACTCTGACGATTAAAAACTTTGTTGCAAGTTTTTGAAATGAAAGGTCGCACAATTTCGATATGGCGTGACGTAAGGTGAGCAACAGGCCACAGCAGGCTTGTGTGTCCAATCTACGCCCAACGTGCAGCCCGTCGTCGGATGTTGCGGGATTTCCACCGAATCAACTTTGTCGTCTCATATTAACTATCAGGTGGTGTTACACGGGTGTGAAACACACAGACTGATCCAGCCCGTCAAAAACCTGGTTAAAAGGAGTTGCACCGTCGATCCATTCTCGCTGTATTCAAAGGCCATGATAGGTAATCATGATATCGAATCTGGTAACACAATAAGACACCACCTCGGGCGAGTCCATGCAAGTAGAGATTAAAGATAGCAAACAATTCTCGGTACTTGTAACCGAGCAGATCCTGCCTCAAAGAGGGAGTTGGCATCTACCGGCAAAATTACGACGCGCGTATGATTAGACGCGAGTCGCCCTGATAGGTCAGAAGAACTCGATTTCATATTACGAATATGGCTAAGAAATTCAATCGAACGCGGCACGGCATCTTTCTGAAATGAACGTGGCTTATATACCTACACAGGATGTCCATCTTGTAGTTCAGAAAACTATTTCTTTCAAATTGTAGACATCTAGCGCAACCTTGCCATGATTGGGACCAGTATCTTCTTGTTCTCGGCCTTTGTTGGCCATGTAGTTGCTCAAACTGGCGTCGAACTTGACCAGCCAATGCTGGGGCCGCCTGGTAGTCCTCCCAGAAAGAGCCCGGTGTCCATGTTACGATTTGGCTGTTCGCAGGTCGTCATTGAACGCCTTGATCCGTATGTCTGATCCTTTAATTGACTTGAAAAGAAGCAACTTATCCTGATTCACATTAGCCTTGTGAACCCTGGCTTGAACCCATCTGTTCACATGCATCAGATTGTGGGAGGAGTAAGTTGCCCTTGAAGTACACCACCGCCATTGCTATTGACTCCCTGTGCCTAGGACGCTTTCGATGCATCTATGCCGTTGACAGACATCTCCAAACTGTCTTCATGCACCACATGTCATTTTCTCGAGGACTTTTCCAACTACTGGACAGCAAATCTCTACTTCAGGGCGCGAAACGGAACATACAAGAGAGTCCCACAGATGGCCAATCAGTTCAACGACGGTGACAATGCTGGAATCACCATCTATTACACCTCTCCCTCCCCGAATGCCACGGTTGCTTTTAAGCCAGGCTTCCGCATGCTCACAGGGGATGCAACAAGACGTACGTCGGAGAATATGGGAAAGAATATGCAGCAGTGCTACCGGTGTTTTACAAAGGAAAACTTTGGAGGAAGTATGTATTCGCCTTGTATGGATCCAGTCTATGATACGGATCATCTCCCGAAGCAGCCATGCGCTGGAGGCATCCGCTCCAACATCATATTTCCGTTATGTTGGGATGGGAAGAATCTAGACACACCCAACCACCAAGATCATGTCTCACACCCCGTGAGCGGGCCAACTGCATTTTCCGTTGTTGGTGGTGCCTGTCCGGCAAGCCACCCTGTCAAGATTCCCCAAGTTATGCTCGAAGTAATGTGGGATACTAGACAGTTTAATAACAAGGAGGACTGGCCTGAAGATGGAAGTCAACCACTGGTGTTGTCAACGGGAGACAGGCAAGTTTGATCAACTATTTCTTTTCGATGCTACGACTATGCAAATCTAACTACCCTTTTTCTTAGCACTGGATATGGTCAGCACGGCGACTACGTTTTCGGTTGGGAGGGAGACAGTCTCCAACGAGCTATGGATACTAATTGCTACCTCCGGAACTGCAGTGTACTTACCGAACAGCCGCCCAAAATCAAGAACAAATGCAGTGTTCCGGTTACTGTAAAGGAGAATTTTGCTCTTGACGAGTGTGAGTACCTACAGGTCTCTGATTGATTCTCATGAATTGCATGCTGATGGAAACCAGGGCTGACAGACCTGCCTGGTGGGGGCACTGGGGAGTGAGCAGATGGAGATATTTTGGGTTATTTATTCGTTCATTTTCTATATCTTTATATTTACGAAGCAAACTTCATCTTCAACAAATCCCTTTCCACGATTCTATCTTTTTGAGCCTCCACCTCGCTCATATCCCAGTTGGCCGAGATATATCTGCCAGCAAGCCAGTCCCTCTTCTCCCGAGTCAGCCAGACCATGGTGTCTGCGGCAAGTCGAGGTGTGTCGACGCAGAATTCTAGATTCAGGGTCTGGTTAGTTGAAGTCATATCAAGGGTGTTAGGAATGGTGCCGAGACTCACGCTTAACCGCATCACTTGGCATATTGTTTGCGAGATCCGTGTCAACCGCCCCAGGATGGATGGAGTAAGCCAAAAGGCCCTAATAACGGTCAGCAAACTAACATAAAATCGCCCAATCCGCGTTTAACATGCCTCATCAAAGTAATCAACCATCAAAGCCTCGGTAAAGCTCATAACAGCCAGTTTAGAAGCCTGATATGCGCTTGAACCAGGATACAGCGCCATGGCCAACATGGAAGACAAGTTGATAATTGTCTTGTCCCCATTCTTAGTCTCAAACAGGAGCGGCAGCAAGGCCCTGGTCACAGCATAAACACCCTTGACATTAACCTCCCATGTCCTCCACCAGCCAGCTGCATCTCCCTCGAGGACTTTGGAAAACGAGTCAAGGTATCCAGCGTTGTTGATGAGGATATCAAGCTGGCCCCATTTGGTCTTGACTGCGTCAGCTGCGGCAGCAACAGACTCGTTGCTGCATACATCCAGTTTCAAGGGGAGCATTTCTGGGACGGGAAGCCCGGCAGACTCAACGGTCGACAGTGCTTCAGCGCAGACTTTCTGAACCGCCTCAAAGTCGCGAGCGGCGACAGCAATTCGAGATGCTTCCGCTTGAACAAAAGAGAGCACGGTGGCCCGTCCAATGCCTTTGGTGCCGCCTGTTACGAACACGGCCTTGCCGACATGCGTGCGGCCTGCTGGG
Source organism: Podospora fimiseda (assembly GCA_033297215.1). Lineage (NCBI taxonomy): Eukaryota > Fungi > Ascomycota > Sordariomycetes > Sordariales > Podosporaceae > Podospora > Podospora fimiseda. Next base: position 3,828 of record MU865548.1, on the reverse strand, counting down.
TTGATGAACGGATAGCTGTCGCTGTGGAGCGTGGCCGTGAAGTTGGCACCGATGTTTACTGGAGTTGGTGGATAAGGCATTTTGGATGAGCTGACTGAGGCCGTTCTGCGATAGTTTGTGGTGAAAATTGGAACGCAGTTGAACATCTTTCCTCCCAAAGATTGCGATAAAGAATTCATATATACTTTGTGTTCGAGTCATGACAAGCAGGGGGGAGTAGAAGGGGCTATGCCTGTTCATATGCGTCGATATCATGTACTGGACAAGGGCTAGTATTGTAGCATTGATCAAGCCAGTTCCGTCACATCCGCCAACGAAGCAGTTGAAAAGACGACCGGGTTAAATGAACAGATTCTATTAGAGGGTATGATACTTCATCCAAAATACATCCTTAACCGTTGTGACTATCGAGAAGATGTTTATACATCACTGTCGCTGGAGAGAAAGCCTAAGTATTTGATTTTGAATTAGATCTTGAACTGGCTCATATTCGGTTGCTCGCATATTGCATACTTACATCTCATTTCCCATCATCAGAGATTGGTGAGACCGGATCCGTTGCCTTGGTAGTTCCCGTGAGGATAGCCCTTGTATCTTTACAATCCGCGTACTGAACAACAGCATGTCAGCGCAAGTTGCGTTTCCAAAGTAGTTCATGTAGTAAAACACCCACCCTGCATTGGGAGCAATGGTTCTCTTTATCATCCCAGCCGGTGCAAAGGCGAGGGGCCTGGCATAAGCCATCGTGGAGGGTCTTGCAAGCACACCTTTTCATGTTGAAGTTCAATGTAAACTGAGGAGCATATTGCCAGAAATTGCCATTCAAATCCAATATTCATGGATGCTTTAATACAATATAGAAGCTTTGGCAGCCTCGGAATGAGTGGAGGCGGCGGCCGCCTGTTTCGAGGCCTCTCAGCTAACAAACAAACAAAAAAAAACCACATACTACCGGGCCACGTCACGAACGGCCAAGTCAGCGAGCAAACACACTATAAGATGAAAGCAAATTGTGGATTCGACAGAGTATCGATGGGGTATGATAGTTCTTTCAGCCGACCCCGAGACTCAACCTAGCTCCGCTTGTCTGCGTCAATATCAGCAGCAAACATTCTTGACCATCACAGAGCTGAGGGTCCACCCAAATACTCGGTTTGACAGGACTGCACTTGAAAGGGCCGATAGCACACATCTGCTACTTGTTATACATGGATTCAATAAATCTTGCCACTTATTGAGTGGCGCAATAAGTTGATGGATCACACGATGTGATAGTACGGCTGTGAGCACGCCAACCTCGTCACGACTTGCCCAACACAAACTCGAAAAAGGCCTCCGCACCTTTTCAAGTTTTAGCAGTTATAACCATCATTACTGCGCATGAGCCACCCACTATAAGGTCTATCTACCCCTCGGGATAGATTGGTCCCAGAAGCATTGATCCTTAGCGAAAGTATATGCCAGTCATCCAACATAATCAGCGAAGTAATACTCGATACTGTCAAACCAGTCACGCCCTCGTGTGGACTATAGCTCTTGCACATGTTCTCGACTTCTGACTCATGCATCTATTGCTTCAAGCCCAAGTGGCAACCTGGTCAATACTGGAAATACAATGAAGGACATTAGCACCAAAACTATCATCTTTAACGCTATTTATACCATACCATGATGTAAAGGAGAGCATTTCTCACAATTCAATTACGTATAAAAGACCAGTAGTTTAAAATAACAATAAATAAAATTGATATATGTTTAATATATCACAAAAGACTTTAACGCTCCTAAAGGATTAATTATGCTTTTATTAATGAGAGCGTAAATTCACACCATGATTGATGATCTCCCACACTATGATTCCCATAAAGTTGTTTTTAAGCACCGTTTTGATAAAAAGGCTTTGCCTCTTTAATATTAAAAAGTAATAATAATAATTAAAAAGGCATATTTATAAGTAAGCATAAGAATGGCTTTAAGCGTATGTAGGTATATATGTGTGTATGTGTATATATATGTCATGAAATATCTAGGGCCACGACCACTTTATAATCGAGACCGGTATAAGCTCACCTACAAAGAAGATACTCGCGCAAACATGACTTTAAGTAATAGTACCGATAGGAAACCTTTTCTTCGAAGTACTTATAGTGCGAAAGGTGCGAAAGTGTTACAACCTGCACCAGGGGTGGATACAGACTGCAAGGCAGTACGCCAAAGGGTAGCTTGACAGGATAATCGAAGGTTGTGGCACGCGTCTCAGACAAGGGGGTTCACTGTCAACAACAGGTTGTTCTCTCAGGGAGCACCGGAGTTATACAGAGCATCCTGTGATTGGTTGCATGGGGTCTTGCGGGTCTTTCCATCCCTGGCCCAATGATTGGCTGAGGTGTCCCGGCACCTCGGGAATCGCCCAGCGATCCTACGTGGGGATATTACGCTTGGGACGTAACACGTTTCCCCTCCTTCTTGGTCTTCGCCCCGAAGACCCTTGACGCTAGGAAGTTATCGTCGTGACTGTAAGTTCTTCCTCTTCATCCTCCTCTAACCATGTCTTCTAATCGAGTTCAAAGGAACACTCGGAAGAAACTTTCTTCCACTACACATCGCCGTATTATTATTGAGTACACTGAAGAGTTTGGTTTCGCGATGCCCATGGATTGTTCTCGCTGTCTGCGGTTGCGCCTTAGCGACTGCAAGGCCACTGCACGCAGTGGCTCGTGTCAGAATTGTCTCAAGGCGAATGTTTCTTGCAACATTTTCGGTGAGCCCGAAGCGGTTCTCCGTAACATCCTTAAAGAAAAACGTCGTCTTGACCAGGAGAAGAAGGAAACCTTTTCGAAGCTCCTACGCTTGGAGGCCCAGTCTCGTGCGCTGGAGGCAAAAGCGGATGAGGCTTTTGGTCGGGAAATTGCGTTACTGCAGGAAGAGGAAGCGGAGGAGGAAGCGGAATCTTCTACCGTTACTCGGGAACCGGAGTTCCCAATCTCAGGGGGCGATCATAACCAGTTGTCCTTTGGGGACGTTGGTAACCTTGATTTCTCGGGTGACGACTGGTCCTCCTTGGATCCAGGTCTTTTATCCCAGGTCGGTCTGGGTTCCGCCGGTGGAACTGCTGGAGCGTCTCCGGACAGTCTAGAAAATCGACAGGTTCCCACGAGTTAGACTCTGGTCCGTAATCCAACCATTTGACGAGGTACTGGAGCTCGTTGTTGCTGATCCGTGAATCCAGAATATCCTCGACGTCAAATTCTTCTTCGTCGTCGATCACTTTGAGTTGCGTTTCAAGCCTGGCTTTCTTTGGTGCTGGTTCGAGGAGAGAAATGTGGAATACTTTCGTTCGTACTCGCATGGAATCGGGGAGGGATAATTCGTAGTTAGATGTTGAAATCTTTTTCTTGATCTTGAATGGCCCGATTTTCTTGAAATCCAACTTCTTCTTGGTCGTTTCGTGTGAAGGTTGCGCGTGAGAAGAAACACTTTATCTCCCTTCTCGAGGGGAGGTCCCTCGACCCTGTGCTTGTCGTAGTGGGTCCTCATTCGTTCCCTGACGAATTTGAGTGTTTCTTTCAGCATGTCGTGCATCTCATGCAATCGTCCTGCGCGAATTGCTGCTCGGGGTACCTCTGCTGCTGGTCCCTGTCGTAACTCTGGTTGAAATCCGTAATTGGCAAAGAAGGGTGAGACGTTCATTGTCTCCGTGCTGCTCGAGTTGTATGCTAACTGAGCGGTTGGTAACAGGTCAACCCAGTTGTCCTGTTCAAAGTTGATGTAGCACCGAAGGTATTGTTCAATCACTTGGTTGAGTCGTTCGGTCTGTCCATCTGTCTG